>JAVJIF010030444.1:310000-518414 GCA_038442645.1 Agave tequilana
TAAACCTTAAAACAATTCTCTCGTATTTGTGATTACTCATCTCTCTCTCACTTGTGTTTATATATCTTACATGTTTATATTGTTTATCTCTTTATATGTTTGATATATTTGTACTTAATTGATATATATTTGAGATTCTTTACTCACACTTGTATTCAACCAAGGGCGTGTTTGGTAAGTTGCAAAACGTTTGCAAAATGCAAAAAAGTTTTGCAACTTTACATTTAAAGTTGTTTGGTTTCGTTTGCAAAATTCAAAATACAAAACACTTTTGTAACTCTTCTTTTCCCACATGCAGTTGCTACAGTTAAATTTGTGGTCATGTAAATCTCACTTTTACACTCATATTTTCTCACTTGCAGTTGCTATAGTTAATTTTGTGGTCATGTAACTGTCACTTGTAGTATACTTACAGTTCAAAACAGTAACTTGATAATCAATATATAATTAAATATTATTAAATATTTAATATTTTAATAGCGTTCAATTTTTATTTAATTATTTAATTATTTTATATTTTTAATCTTTAACTTTTTTATTGTTTTAATATTTAATATTTTACTATTTTAATTTAATATTTTATTATTTTAATACTTATTCCATTTTTTATTATTTTATTTAGAGTTAATATTTTATTAATATAATAGTATTATACTTTAATATAAAATTACTATATATTTAGTTATTTATTTTTAATATAAAATATTATTTTATTAATATCATAATATATTTTATTATTATATTAATATTTTATTATGTCAATATTGTAATAATAATTCAGTATAATAATACTATAATGATAATTTATTATTAAATTATAATTATATTTTACTTTATTAATTTTATATTTCTATAATATTACAATAATATTATAATAAAATTTATATTATAATAATTTTCAAGTATTTTTAATATTATAATATTATAACTATATTTTATTATTGTTGTAACATTTTTTTAATATTTATATTTTATTAGTATTCTTAAAATTTTATTAATGTTCTTTAGATTTTTTTAAATTTTATATTATTTATTTAGTTAATATTTTAGTAATATTTTACTATTTATACTAATATTTTATTAATATTATTATTATAAATAAAATATTAAGATTATTAATTTTTTATCTCAAATTTATTAATACAATTTAATTTGCAATAGTAGATTTAATTTAATAGTATTTATAATATTTAAATCACTGCTACAGTTAATTTTGTGGTCAATTTTTCACTTACACTTTTACATTACCAACCAAACACCGTAAAACACAATATACTTTACCATTTACACTTTCACGTTATCAACCAAACACCGTAAAACACAATATACTTTTCCATTTACACTTCACATTATCAACCAAACACCGTAAAACACAATATATTTTCTCTGCTACAGTTCACTTTTTCCATTCTCATTTTACGACTTACGACTTGCGACATTTTGCAACGAAACAAACAGGCCCCAAGAGAGTCATAATAACACTTCAACTCTTAATTTAGAGCAATCTTGAGGAGATAGTGCAGAGTTCTTCACTGAGAATTCGACTACACTCTTATATTATACTTTATGTATTTACGTAATAGTTTTTATTTTACATAATTAATTTTAGTTCTATATTATTGTGCATTAAATTAGCTTATCACCTATTCACTCTCTTCTGCGTGACTTACAGGGCTTAATTATTAGGTGGCACTAAGTGTCCTATAATTTCTTTAATCTTCCCAATCATTTTAAAAATAATGTTAAACAAATATTTTGTAGTGATAAGCAATAAAGAAATACAGAAAATTTCTTCTCCACTTATGCATCTTTGGTTAGCATTGTCATCACATCATTTGACTATGCGGACAGACTTTTAGTATCACTCTTTTATTATTTTAAAGAGTTGTGATAATCAAACTCGGACCATAATATTTTTAGTTGTGGCTATTGCAGCATCGCAAATCAATAAAGACAAGAGAAATTTTCTAACCCTGTTTATTCGTGACCATGTGCGTGGTCACTTCCTACTAGGGGGTGCTATCAGATTGGATACGAATCGGATATTATTTTTATCATATGAATGTAGCTAATCGGACGCTAATATAGATACGGATCTTGATAGATGTGAAAAAAATAATATGTGAATCCGTCAAAATCGGATATCGAATACGTATCAGATATTAGCAGATCGGTTGCGAATAGCAATCTGTTATGCAAAAATAGATATAGTTACGGATAAACTAAACAAATATATTTATATTATTTTTTATCTCATGTATAACAATATAAAATATAATACATAGTATGATATTATTGTGTACATATCAATACTTTTACCGTATTCATTGTAATTCGGCTTTTATAGTAATAGATTACACAATATCCGGTGCTATAATGCCACGGTTTATGTCGAAATACCCAAAATATCTAGTACCACTCTAGCAAGAACCAGAGAATTTTCACTATTTTTTTCCCTAAATCAAAATATCAAAATCTATTGCCTCATTCCATTGAAGAATAATCTCTTCCATACAGATATCATTATCAAGCACCCAACATCCGGACATCGGGATCGAATACGGATCGGATATTGTCTTTACCATATCCGTCTCCGCACTAACCTTCGGATACAAATGCAGATATGAATATTGACGGATATGAAAAAAATATTTATATTCGAATTGAAAGCAGATACGGACGTGGATATCCGCGAATAATCCGCATCAGATGCCACCCCAATTTTCCACAGTTTGTAGACGCCGGGGCCTACAAACATTAGTCTTTTTAAATGGTGTTCAAAGATAAAATTCATATATCAAGATGAAATTGCCAACACTACTAACTTTATATATGAGATTTGAAACTGTGATAGAAGGGAATTGAGTTAGGAGAAGTACTAAATTCATAGCTAAGTTACAACTTCTGTTCAAGAAAATATAAAAAGAATCGCAATCAATTGCATTCGTAGATTTTGAGAAATATGTTTTAAGACTAGCATAGTTGGTGGAGCCTGATTTGTGACGAGGTCTTAGAAGTTCAAGTTTTTTTTTTTTTTTTTTTTTTGTTTTGGGAAAAAAACAGAGGATACAAAAGGTTTTTTGGGCTTCATTAAAAATCAACTCTGATTAGTATCATACGCCATCATGTACATGTTAATAGAGTCCTAGCGGCACAATAACATCCTATGTAGCAAGATAGATTGTTTAGTAAAATTGAAACCCAATTTGACCGAAAAAGTTAACGTCTATTAGAGCTTTATCTAATAGAATATTTTATTAGATAAGGGACTTACCAGCCACAACCGTTTTTTGAGGAATTTGGAGGGAAAGAAATATTAAAATATTTTATAACTAGGTCAGTTTATACGACCAGGCTTTTCATATCTACTTTATTTTTATTTCTTATTGAAGCAATCTACATTGGTGGGACGCCAACAGCCAATCAGAAGAGATGCGGAATACGGGCG
The DNA here is from genome assembly GCA_038442645.1 of Agave tequilana. Lineage (NCBI taxonomy): Eukaryota > Viridiplantae > Streptophyta > Magnoliopsida > Asparagales > Asparagaceae > Agave > Agave tequilana. The sequence goes on from JAVJIF010030444.1 coordinate 313,449, forward strand.
ACGACAGCGACACAGACAGACGTGACTAGTGCTTTTTCAGACCCCTGAGATTTTGATGTTCAGGTTGACTGAAAAGCCGAGATATAGTTTTAAAGTCAACCTATAATTTTGATTCAGAGAGTGTCCGATGTACTCTTATAGCCTGTCTCTCTGGTCGAAGTTTATTTTTGTCCATTTTTTTTCCATGTGCTTCAAAACTCCATTGTTCGAGAGGATTTTATGATGTTATTTTATGTATTTACATGGTTATTTTCATAAAAAACTTACTAATGAAACACGCGGAAATTTTTAAGTTCACCGTTTACTCTAATTTTTCTTTTTACTGGTTTGCCCTAGCGGTTACAGACATACTGGCTCTCTAAGAGTGAAACTGCATGGATCATTAATATGCAGCATAATCTCTAGATTTTTTTTACAATAGTGACATTGTGTTGATGGTAATCTCATTCTTCCTGCTCTGAGACTTTATTAGAAAAAAAAAATTACTAAAAAAAATTTAATCACGAAAAATCTATTAGCATGAGCTTTCGAGTAATATAGTTATCAACTGATTATTTCATTGACACATGATAAAATCACGAAAGGGAATACAATCTCTTAACTTCGGGCCTGTTTGATTAAGGGTGGAAGTGAGGAAATGAAGAAGTGAGGAAGTGGTAACAGCCCCCTTTGGAACTTAGGAATTAGTTAGTAAGTTTTTCGGTACTTGAATGTTGTTAGAAAGTATGGTTTGAAAAATATTATGTCTTTTCCGGTGTTTGGATGATAATGTGGAAGTGGAAGTGGAAAAGTTGACCACAAAGTTGATCGCAAAATAATATTAAAATAAAAATTAATTAAGAAAAATAAAAAATGGACTATAATTAGAATGCAAGTGAGATTTACATGATCAAAAACTTAACTGTTTTGTATTACAACTTATTACAAATGCGATTTATATGACCACAAAATTAACTGTAGTAGCACTCTAGAAGTGAGGAAATGATTGTGTAAACGAGAAAAGAGAAAAGGAAAAGGGGTTTTCTTATTTTTCTTTTCCAGTGTTTGGATAGATAAGAAAGTGAGCAATTATACTTTCTCATTTCCTTATTTCCGCCCAATCATGAAAGGGATGGATACGACCTCTTAACTTCATTGCTAGACTTTTTGCACAATTGCAAAAGACTTTACTATTATTTAATTTATAATCGCGGTCACAGGCTAGAGTTTAGTCCAAGATTTGCCATCCTTTATTCTTCCAAGAATGCACATTTTCAAGGATGTTCACTAATTCAATGGTACTACAGAAACTCTCACGAGCTTTCATATATGGGAAAAGAATATGGAGAACATTCTTTGCTCAAAGCTTGGGAGGCTAGCAATAATCAGGGGCACATGTTACAAATCTTATAGGAATGCTAGTAGTTGACATTCACTCTATAGCTCATTCAGAGACTTTAGAATTGAAAGTCATGGGTGATGTTGATTTGAGAGGGGGGAGCTTTCAACTTGTTTACGCTAGGGTAATATATTTGAACATCATGGAATACTTCTCTCTTGAACAAAGTTTAGGGGTCCCACTCTCTCTTAATTAAAAACAAAATTAAAAAAATATAAATTAAATGGAGCAAGAATGAGAGGACATTACTGGTCTAGGTTGTCCTTCTATTATGATGAACATGATTTATTAAATTAACCCAATATCATGTGATCAGTGGCATAGCTAGGATTTCATACACCGGGAGCAAAAAATTACAATCAATAATATCAAAATTGTAAATGATAAATAACATAATAGTTTTTATTCCTTGAGATTAAGAGAAAGAAAGAGGTCTCAAACTCAAAAAGTCCCCAGCTAGCACTTTTTTTAATAGAAATTTAACATACAAAATGTCTCTAACGGTCTAGCACAAGAACAATATTCAATATTCACAATTTAGCATACAAAAAAATAACATAAAAAATCAAGTCTAATTCTTTTAGCAGACAACAATATCTGTTGTTTGTGTTTGCGCCTATATGTGTTTGTGTCAAGCATACGTAATTTTGCATAAAGTTATGGGAGAGCAAAATTTTCAGCTGTGCATTTACAAGTAATCACCAACAAAAATTTACAAATAAATTCAAATACCATCATAGATTCCTACTACATGATTGAAATAATTAAGATTAAGTTACAAACTACACACAACCAAATAATACAAATCAAATCTTATAAAAGGAGAGTGAGATGAGGAGTAACCTGAACTTCAAGTGAGGAGACTGCTCGACCTCGAGCAGCTGTCGAGCAACCTCTCACTCACTGTCACTGCTCAGGGTGTATACTGTCTAAAAATCACTGAAGACAAGCCATCAGATACCAGAGTACATACCTCAGATGCAAAGATGATTAAAACTATTGATGCAGTATCAAGATGCGGAGTTTGATACAGTATCAAGGCGCGGAGTTCGAACCCTGTGTCCCAAACATCACTACAGTGCCAAGACGTAGGGCTCGACGCCTGCATTTCAACACCACAGCAGCGCCTAAACGCGGAGCTCGGAGCCCGCGTCCAGTATCATCTTAATGGCTAAACGCAGAGCTCAAGCTCGCATTTCAACTGAAAATGAGCCATATCTATCCCCATTACTGGGTCAAGTACTACCCATGTAATAAGGGGAGTTAACTCCATCATGGAGGATTTTTAGGGGACAATTTTACCCCTGGAACCCCTATAAATAGCTAGAGCTGCTAGTGAGAAGGGGGTCAGAATTTTCAGCTTTACAAAGAGTTCAACTCTTCTACATAACTTGCCAAGTCAAGTTTTTCCCAAATCTCTTTGAGATTTCATTAGATAAAAGCTGTGCTGCTCCATCTGTGATCCAAGGGAAAATGTTTTGAAGGAGCTTGACATTCACCCGGTCAACGAAAAACAAAATTCACTTTTCACCGTTATGCAAAGAACCCAGCCTTAAACAAAAAAAAGATTTGAGCTTGAGTGTCTCCTCTCTCTTGTAGTTGAAATTTGAGTTGTTATAACTTTTCATTGATTCAAGAAAATTTTGCAATATACTTTCAACTTTCCCGTCACGTACAATAGATGATGACTCCGCTGGGGACTACTTTCTCTACTGATGAGCAAGTTGTGGCACAAGGTGACGTCAACTTCATGGGAAGGACAGTCGAATCACTTATCGTAGAATTCGACTAGGCAAAATACGAAGAGTTTCTCTCTTTTAGTACCAAGAGCCCCAGAGTGGCGTGGCAATACCACAGGGTCTTCTCAGAGATCCTCTTTCAAGTCTCTTCGGAGACTTCTCCAAGAATGGCCCGCGTGGCTGGCGTCAACGTCTCCCACGAGACCCGCGAGGCCAAGACGATGAAGGCCAATCTTGTCATGCCTCTTCTCTCAAGATTCATCAGCTCCAAGTTACCGGGGGGTCCCCAATAACCCATGAAGCATAATCGGAATGCTGAACGTCAACAAAGGCGTCACGAACGTCAAAAATAGATGGAAGAAGTTGGAAAAATTGTATGTCCAGGAGATACAGGACGTGAGGCTTCAGTCCGCGTCTCTTCTGAACTGCATCAGACGCGCGAAGTTCGCATCTAGATACTAAAATGCAGAGTTCATGTGGCTCGCATTTTTGAGACCCTACCTCACCGACGCGACATTCAGCAACGCGAGTCCGCGTCTCTTCTCAGAGACATAAGACCCGCGCCTCTACGTCAGAATGCGGGACTCATGAAGTCCGCATTTCTCAAGTGTAGCCAGATAAATGCGAGCAGCAACACGAGGCCCGCATCTCTTCTCAGCAGAGACATGAGACCCACGTCTCAAAGCCAAAATGCGAGAGCCACGTCAGTCCTGTTGAACGTGAACTCCGCATCTCTGAACCTTGCGCCACTGAGACTTGCATCTCGAAGTTGCGACGTAAGGTTAACATTCACTCTCCGACGGCTCAGGTCAGAAGGGAGCTGAAAAGTCCTCATCCTCAGAGACTTGAGGCTGGTCTCTTCGATCCCCCTCCAACGGATCTAAGAGACTACTTGATAAAGAAGAGGAGTGTTCATCAAATCACTCCATAATGCTTCTGTGAACAACTCGTCACAGCGGTGCTCTCTGAATGCAACTGCAGCTGACATTTAAGCAAACAGTTGGTGTTCAATCGGTTATGATCAGTGCCAATCTCTCGCTCGGCCAAGAGGCATTGCTCCCGCACAAGGAGAACCTTCTCTGATGCGATATATCCTGAAGACTCTGCAAACAAAATGGGTCTAAGCACTACACCAAACAGGACAAGGAGAAGCAACCGATAGTCAGCTTCGACGAATCTGATACTGAGCTGGAAGGAGTGTACTGGCATACTCGTATGCGGACAAGCACAATAGCCCCCATGGACTGTTGGCCCAAAGGCCTTCCACCCTAGTTTTGATGATGATTAACTCATGTAGTTATGTTTTCTAATAATCTTGTGATTTTAGTTTCAGATCTTTAAGCAAGATATTAGTTGATGATTGCTTCAAAAAGATGAGTTTGGAAGCCTTCACTTGGTGATTCCGGTGCCCGAGCTTCAAGATCATACCTTTGCACCCGGCGGATCACGGTTTTGGACCGAGTCGACCTGAAGATGAAGATCGTCAAGAAGACTTAGGTATCATCGAGTTTAGTGTGTTTTAGATCCTTGTGTAAAACTTAGAATAGTTGATATGCTCAAGTGCACAACACACACGTTTTATGGTTTTTCGGTTTTTAGTTTAACCGATATTTGTTTTCATGAATAGATTGATCAAAACAAGTTTAATTGGTTTATGTATAGTTGTTTCATTCTATACATACATGCTTAACTTTTAAACAAACTTATTTTGACTTTCCTATTCATGTATTGAAAAATCCAAGTTTGATAAAAATACATGTTTTGGTTTTTGGTAAAAATTACAAGACACAAAAATGATTCAATATGTTTGATATTAGTCTTGAAATTTTTATCACAAGTTTGTGTTTCAATATAAAATGTTAAAACAAGTTTTATGGATTTTTAGAAGTAACAAAAGAATTTTTAGAAATAATAAAACTTATGTTTTTCTGCCCAGAACAGTGTCTGTCAGGCCAGATCGGGCGACCGCATGGGTCGACCGAACCATAGGCCGGTCGACCCGTACGGTGACCGACGTGTACAGAACCGTGCACGTCTGACACACACAGGGACGGTCGGCCGGGCGGCCGACCGGACCAGAGAGCTCTGCTCTCTGTTTATTTGGGTCGACCGGGCGGTCGACCGGGTTGCCCCAACGGTCACATTTCTGACCGTTGGCGGTCGGCCGGGCCGGCCGACCGGTAGCCTGTCAGGCTGCCAGATCAGCCTAACGGCTAGTTTTCTGATGGGGCTATAAATACCCCTCTCTTCATGGTTTTATCCAAGATTTTTAGAGCTAAAATTTCCTGACTTCTTCAGTATTTTAAACATGTTTTCAAAATAGTTTTTGTGCTACTAAAAAGCTTCATTCATTTATTTTAAGTGTTTTGTTTTATTTCAAAGAAATTAGGTTTTGGGAATTGTTTTTGAGCTAAAATTTCTATATCATTTTGGTGTTTTCCCAAGAGAATTTCTTTGATCAAAACACTTAGTTTTTTCACACTTGAGCTATCTTCTATCCTAATCTATTTAGGATCTTTTGTTTGTGGAAAAGAGATTGTTTGAGGTTATTGAGCCTCCAAGTTGTAAACCCTCCTTTTATTTGTGTATCCCTCTTTGGTAGAGGTTGATCGGAGTGGTATTGGTTTGGATCCCTCTTCGGTAGAGGTTATTGAGTTTGTTGTTGGCTACGGGCCTTATCCCTCTTCGGTAGAGGTGGATTGTGGTTGTATTGCCTCGGTGACATTTTAAGGTTGAGAGAGGAGTTCGGTACTCCTTTAGTGGATTGGAAATCCTTCACGGTGGTGAAGGCGGGGATGTAGAGTTAGGGCTCGAACCTCGAAACATATCTTTGCCTTTGCGTTTGATCCATTGTCTCTCAACTCTCTCTCTCATTTGTTTGTGCATAGCATCATTCATATCATTCATATCTTTTTGCTTGTGTTGTCCTTGCATTGATTCATATGGCTTATTCATTATATGCTTAGATTGCTTGTGTGTGTGCCTCACTTGTACTTAACCACAAGAGCTTCACATAGCACCTCAACCCATTAAAGGGGAATCAAGAGGAGTTAGTCCAGAGCCCTTCACGGGGAATTCGGCTACACTTGTGTGTTGTACTAAGTGTGATTGTAAAATTTGCATTAGCTTCCGCATTTAGCGCATTTAGTTTCTAGATTAGCATTATCACCTATTCACCCCCTCTAGGTGATTTACTATTGGCATCAGGGCACTTTCAATTGGTATCAGAGCCAACGCTCCTGATACTTAGGCTTAACATCCTAGGAGTGAGATCCATTTGTTTGCTAATCTACATTTGCATTTGCTTGTTTGCACACATATAGTTTGGACCCATGGACTTCATGACCCCACCTATGTATGATGCTTCCAACATTCTTGTTTGAAAGACTAAGATGTCCTTATACCTCCAAACCCTAGGCTTACATGTTTTCCTTGCGGCTACAAAGAAATGCTATCTTGGAAATCGCATTCATATATGGGCCAATGCACAAGCCCTTGAGGCCATTAGAAGCACATTAAATAAAGAATATCTTATGCTTGCTTCTAACTTTGATTCCGCATTTGCAGTGTGGAATATGTTGACAACCACCACCTCCAAGCTTCAATTGCCAATCCAACCGGAGGAATCTAGTGGAGAATCTGACTCACAATGCTTCATGGTCCAAGGGAATGACTCCCTTGAGGTACACTCGGAAACCCACTTAGATGTTTCTTCTAATGATTATGTTGATCCCCATGCTTTAAATGAAGAACTATCTATTGTTTGTGAAAAACTTATTGAAAAATATAATGTTTTGAAAAAGAAAAGTCTAGAAATTGAAAAAGAAAATAAAAGTTTGCATTTTAGACTTGACAAGGTTTTGCAAGAGAAGGTTGAGGTCTATAATGAGAGGGATTCATTAAGGTCTCAACTTGATCTTGCACTAAAAGAAAATAAAGTTTTAAAATCTAAAAATGATTGTGAAAGTCTTGTGAAAAATAATGATGTTTTGTCTTCAAAAATTGATTTTGTTTTAAAAGAGAATGTTGCTTTAAAAAACAAAATTATTTCTATTTCAAATGATTTAAATGTTTGTTTAAAGAAAAATGATGTTTTGCAAAATAAGATAGATGCTCATGTTTGCCATGCTAGTGTAGCTTCTTCATCTAGTCTACCTATTGCATGTACCTCTTCTTCTAGAATTAATGATGATATTTGTTTGCTTAAGAAGAGTGTAGATTGTTTGGGCTCCACTTTGAGCCAATGTATTGTTGGGCATACACGTTTGGAATCTTTGTTTCGAAAGAAACAAGTTTCATCTTTTCATGCACACCCATCACGGCATACACATGCTCCACACGGACACACCCATCACTTGTATGCTCATGTGTACACTTGTACACATTGTGGACGTAAGGGCCACCTTGCTAAATTTTGCTATGATAGAATACATGTTGATAATTTAGCAAATAAATTTGTTTGGGTTAGAGAAGGTACTAACCCCCATGGACCCAATAAGATATGGGTACCAAAGACCACCCCTCCTTTATTTGATGCAGGTGTGGGCTCTCACATGACGTGAGAGTAGCGGTACCTTGGAGTGGGTGCGTTCCGTACTTAAAGGAAATCAATTGGATGCATCACTTTCAAGGGAAGTTTTGGTGGAGATGACCACCATGTTTTGGAGACAAGGAAAGTTGCCTTCTAGGTTTTGATAACGATCCCTAACTCCTATTTATTGTTTACATGCTTTTCATATTCATTGTTTATAGCATGTTTCATTGTTTAGTGATTAGTATGAAAATGCCATGATTATTAAATCCTTGACATTCATGTTTAGCATTTTGAGACACCCATGTTTAATATGGACCATTATTTTAGTGTTCTCACCTTTGTTTAGCTATCATGTTTATCATAGGTTTAATAACATGTGAATTTACATAATAATCATGTTTAAAATTTATCATGATGATTTTATCTTGTTTTTGATGCTACATGATTTGAATATATGTTTAAATGTTAGTTTTCATTAAGACTAGGTATATATTTGTGCATATAGTGGGCCACAAATAAATCTATATATGTTTGAGCTTGAATGCGTATTTGAACCCATTAGATGTGCTACTATAGTCTAGTTTTGATGATTCATACATTTTAAACTTGTATTCCTACTTTTGGATTTGTTTTATGATCATGTGTTTTCATTTCATGTATATGTCTAGTTTGCCAAACTTTAAGATATACATGTATACCCCTTGAGTTATTTGCCTTTCATGCAAATCTATATATATGGACTCAATTGTGTTTAGGGATATGTATGTATACTTTTTGTGTTGACAAATCATACATATACCTTGAAATGAAATTTATTTTGGTGAAAATTTAGTTTTTCATGTTTCCATGTGTTTATGTTTAACTTCATGTATATGTCTATTTTATCCAAATTATTGTTTATACATATACATCCTTTTTGAGCCACGTGCCTTAATGCATATATTTTGTGGACTCGTTGTGTTTGGATATGTATGTATACTTTAATTTGTATAGGACATACATATACCTTGAAGATTAATATAGTTTTGATGATTTTCATGTTTTCATGTTTCAAGGAATATTGAGCTTATTGTCCATCTTTCATGATTATGATCTTCACATTGTATTTGTACACTAACATTTATTGTTTTCTCATGTATTTGTTTTCATGAGATATATTTATGCTTAATTGATTATGAGTGTTGACTATTTTGTGAATTTCATGTTTTCATGAATAATATTTTTGTTTTATTCCTTGCTTGAAGGATTTCGTACTAGTTTTCAAAATTTTCATTTAACTAGTTACGGTATTCTTCATTTTGGTAGAGTTTTTCAAACAAAGCTTATTTTCAAATCTATTTTTGAAAACCCTACCTTCTATGGGAGGTTGGATGGGAGATCATGTTCATGCTTGCTTTAAAATGAAAATCATTTAAAACTTGAACCATAATTGGGTGGTAGTTATATGAGATATACACTTGATCTTATTGTTATTTCAATTGGTATCATTGAATTCTTTCAATTGGTATCAATTTTGACCTTTCTTGTATACTCATATATTTTCGTATATGTATGCTTGCATTTCCAAGAATATCAATTTCAATTGGTATTTATTTTCCATACATATATATGTTTTTGTTTATGCTAAGCTTGGGCTTCAATTTTGTGTCAATTGATTACTTTTAAATTGGTATCAAGCTTACGCATTGTTTTAGTTGGTATTTCATAAAGGGGGAGAAAATTTGATTTTGTCTTTCAATTGGTATTTGATTCCCACTCCCTTACTTTATGATTGAAAATTTCAATTTGGTATCATATGTTCAAAATGAAAAATATTTACAATTGGTATCAAAATTTTTGTTTAGACAATTCAAAATTTATTATGTTTAATTTCAATTGGTATCAAGATTTTTATGTATTTTGCTTAAAATTAGTATCAATTTTTTTGTGTGTTTCCTTTCAATTGGTATCAAGATGCTATTCTTTGACATATTTTCAATTGGTACCTTAATTGATTGTCACCCCTAATTGGTTTTGTTTTTGTTTTAGACAAAAAGGGAGAGAAAAATTTATTGTTTTGCATTTAACCCTTTATTGATGATTGTTTCTTTGTATTAAAAAGGGGAGAAGATTTTGTTTTGTTTTGGTTTTTACCCCTTTGTTGATGATTGACAAAAAGGGGGAGAATTATTTGAGAGTTTAACATGCATTATATAAAACTTGATCAAACTCATATATAGAGAACATGTTTTTATATATGCATGTTTATATTTTGCATATATTAAGTTTAATTTAGTTTAATCTTAATTGGTATCTAGAGTATGTTTTGTTTTTAAACATTTCATTGGTATCTAGTGCCATTTATTGTTTATGCATATCTATGTATGCATTCATGTTTAAAGAGCTTTCATTGCATATTTATTGTTTATTTGCTTATGCATGAGCTAATGGGGAGCTTCTTTGAAGCTTAACTGTAATCCATGCATATATAACTCCATGAGTTTTGTTATCATCAAAAAGGGGGAGATTGTTGGCCCAAAGGCCTTCCACCCTAGTTTTGATGATGATTAACTCATGTAGTTATATTTTCTAATAATCTTCTGATTTTAGTTTCAGATCTTTAAGCAAGATATTAGTTGGTGATTGCTTCAAAAAGATGAGTTTGGAAGCCTTCACTTGGTGATTCCGGTGCCCGAGCTTCAAGATCATACCTTTGCACCCGGCGGATCACGGTTTTGGACCGAGTCGACTTGAAGATGAAGATCGTCAAGAAGACTTAGGTATCATAGAGTTTAGTGTGTTTTTGATCCTTGTGTAAAGCTTAGAATAGTTGATATGCTCAAGTGCACAACACACACGTTTTATGGTTTTTCGGTTTTTAGTTTAACCGATATTTGTTTTCATGAATAGATTGATCAAAACAAGTTTAATTGGTTTATGTATAGTTGTTTCATTCTATACATGCATGCTTAACTTTTAAACAAACTTATTTTGACTTTCCTATTCATGTATTGAAAAATGTAAGTTTGATAAAAATACATGTTTTGGTTTTTGGTAAAAATTACAAGACACAAAAATGATTCAATATGTTTGATATTAGTCTTGAAATTTTTATCACAAGTTTGTGTTTCAATATAAAATGTTAAAACAAGTTTTATGGATTTTTAGAAGTAACAAAAGAATTTTTAGAAATAATAAAACTTATGTTTTTCTGCCCAGAACAGTGTCTGTCAGGCCAGATCGGCCGGCCGCATGGGTCGACCGAACCATAGGCCGGTCGACCCGTACGGTCGACCGACGTGCACAGAACCGTGCACGTCTGGCACACATAGGGACGGTCGGCCGGGCGGCCGACCGGACCAGAGAGCTCTGCTCTCTATTTATTTGGGTCGACCGGGCGGTCGACCGGGTTGCCCCAACGGTCACATTTCTGACCGTTGGCGGTCGGCCGGGCCGGCCGACCGGTAGCCTGTCAGGCTGTCAGATCAGCCTAACGGCTAGTTTTCTGATGGGGCTATAAATACCCCATCTCTTTATGGTTTTATCCAAGATTTTTAGAGCTAAAATTTCCTGACTTCTTCAGTGTTTTAAACAAGTTTTCAAAATAGTTTTTGTGCCAAAAAGCTTCATTCATTTGTTTTAAGTGTTTTGTTTTATTTCAAAGAAATTAGGCTTTGGGAATTATTTTTGAGCTAAAATTTCTATATCATTTTAGTGTTTTCCCAAGAGAATTTCTTTGATCAAAACACTTAGTTTTTTCACACTTGAGCTATCTTCTATCCTAATCTATTTAGGATCTTTTGTTTGTGGAAAAGAGATTGTTTGAGGTTGTTGAGCCTCCAAGTTGTAAACCCTCCTTTTATTTGTGTATCCCTCTTTGGTAGAGGTTGATCGGAGTGGTATTGGTTTGGATCCCTCTTCGGTAGAGGTGATTGAGTTTGTTGTTGGCTACGGGCCTTATCCCTCTTCGGTAGAGATGGATTGTGGTTGTATTGCCTCGGTGGCATTGTAAGGTTGAGAGAGGAGTTCGGTACTCCTTTAGTGGATTGGAAATCCTTTACGGTGGTGAAGGCGGGGATATAGAGCTAGGGGCTCGAACCTCAAAACATATCTTTGCCTTTGCGTTTGATCCATTGTCTCTCAACTCTCTTTCTCTGATTTATTTGTGCATAGCATCATTCATATCATACATATCTATTTGCTTGTGTTGTCCTTGCATTGATTCATATTGCTTATTCATTATATGCTTGGATTGCTTGTGTGTGCCTCACTTGTACTTAACCACAAGAGCTTCACATAGCACCTCAACCCATTAAAGGGGAATCAAGAGGAGTTAGTCCAGAGCCCTTCACGGGGAATTCGGCTACACTTGTGTGTTGTACTAAGTGTGATTGCAAAATTTGCATTAGCTTCCGCATTTAGCGCATTTAGTTTCTAGATTAGCATTATCACCTATTCACCCCCCCTCTAGGTGATTTACTATTGGCATCAGGGCACTTTCATGGACTACAGCGTCCAAGCCTGGAGCATTGAAGTAAGCGAGGCACACTCTGCCATTACGGAATCACATGCCTCGAACTCCTCCATAAAGAAAGAAACCTTCGCGTACATGGCAGGAACTCTTGAAGAAATGACCAAGCGCTTTGAACAGCAATCCCAGTTTCAGAGGGAGCAACTCAATATGATTTGCGCTCAACAAGAATCTATCGACACCTTAAGCAGATGCTTTCACAATTGTTTGAGGATAAGAAAAGAAGCCGAAGATAAAGACTCCTTCCAGGAAGTCTAAGGGCAAATAGAAGGAAGAAGAAAGCTCATCTTCTGCATATACTAAAGGTGAGAAACATTCCAACTCTGAGTCATCCAAACCTCCATCTGAAAAGGAGGTTAATTCAGAGAACGGGAGAACTTATTCCAAAAGGATGAGCAAACTCGAGCAACGTCTTGAGGCCCTAACCAATCGAAAGGGCCTCCATGAAGCATGAGTGGTCCGGCTGCATCGGCTGAGTAGGATTTTGTCTTGTCCCCTCCTAAATTCAAAGCTCCGACCCTACAGGCCTTCGACGGCAAGGGGTCACTGAACCAGCAGATATACTATTTCAAGTCTCAGATTGAAAATGTAGTATCAAATGATGCCATCCTGGCACGTTTGTTTGTCGGCACCCTAAAGGGATTACATTTGAATGATTCATGAAGCTCCCGGAAGGCTCTATCAAGCACTGGGGTAATCCAGAGAAGCTTTTCCTCACCCATTTCTTCGAAGATGATTTGGAGATTACTATGCCAACCCTCTTGATGACGAGGCAACAGAAACGAAAGAGATTTTGGAATATGGCACCCCGAAGTCCCAACGGTATGACATACGCCACCTTGGTGGAAACATGCTGCGACAATTTGTAAACCTCACTCCTAACTCTAATAGGAGTAGCTAAGAGCCGTTCCTGGATCCTGCAAGGCGAGTAAGCAGAGAAGATCATCGCTCAGGTTAAGACAAAAGAAGACAAGCCTATAGTTGAGAAGTTGACAAGACACGTGCTGGAAGCGTCATTTTAAGTTAAAAGGAAGGACAAACTCGCACCGGAGACGAAATCTCCCTCTAAGTCCTAACCAACTAGAGGTGGTAGCTCTTCAATCCAGTCACGTACCAATAAGCAGTACTCCTTCAAAGATGAGCATGTTGATTCGTTGTTCAAGTTACTCAACAAGAGCAATAGACTGAAGCTTCCTGAAGCTAGACATCCTGAGGAGGTAGGCAAGACCGACAATCTTAATAATTGCTTGTACCACAGGATGCTAGGCATCCTACCAAGAGTTGCTACATCCTCAGAGATATCCTCCAAGCTTTGATTGACGCAGAGGTGCTCAAGCTCCGCCCGGAACAGAAGAAGGTGACAGCTAACATGTCATTTCTTTAGTTTGGGTACAGCCTCTAACGCCAGCCAGAGTAGTTCCTATCCCGAAAGGGGAATTAAGGGTGGTCAATCTAGATCCAAATCACCAGTAGGAGAAAAGTCTCGTACTTGTTCCTACTCCTCAAGGAGAGATCATGTGGGTTCATCCCGATCTCATTGAATGCCAGCAGTGGACTACTGTTACCAATAGGAAGCCCGAAGGCAAAGAAAAAGCCTCACATTGAATTGTGGTGTGTGCTTCCTCCAGAGAAGCAGCAACTGATGTCGCCTCACTAACTAATTCTGAGGAGGAGACAATTGTCCTTGCCGCAGAACCGAATGCACTGCTCGTAGTAGGGACTCATTCGGGCTAGTCGTACTTGAAGAAATACGATGAAACGGTGACAAATTCGCCTAAACCAACCCAAGAGACAACCAAGCAATCCACAAAGCAACCGTGGAGAAGCAAAAGAAGCTTCGATGCGCCAAAACTCTCCCAAAAGACAAAGTGAAGAGATCTTCAGCACCTCACCACTTTGATGTCATGGCTCAACCAGCCAACATCCCGACCAGGATCACCTTTATTGAACTACTGAGACTGTCCAAGTCAACAAGAGAAGCTCTGATAGAAGCTTTAACCGATGTTAAGGCCTTCATGGCCCAGATTTCAGCTAAATCAGAGGAGAAAATGAAGAAAATTGCCTCCATGCATCTCAACATATCCCCTGCATAACCTTCACTCCAGACGACATGCAGGTTAAGGAAAAGCATGATAGAACCCTGTACTTCACACGGTACATTGGATCATCTGAGGTGAGCCGCATTCAGGTGGATTCAGGATTCGCATTGGGCATCATACCCCGTTGAGTCATACAACACTTGTGAATCCCCACTCGTCGATTGATCGCCACTCAAACTACCATCTATGGCTTCAACGCCAAGGGCACGATGGTAAAGGTCAAACTCAAATGCCAGATCGGGGACCTAAGATCTGAGATGACGTGCTATGTTATTGACGCTGACACTTCGTATAACTTGCTGCTGGGATGACCATAGATTCATCGCAATTCCATCATTCCCTCCACTCTTCATCAAGTTATGAAGTATGTTGATGGAAATGGAAGAGTCCGAACGTTGATCGCCGAAAAACATCTTTCGAAGGGATAGATAATTACTTCACAGACTCCCTCCTGTACCAGAATTCTCTGAAAGTAGATTAGAATCCCCAGCCAGAAGAGCCAGATTCTAGTAATGAAGTTGATGTCGAGCCAGAGGTAGAAGAAGAATGTCTTTGTGAGCTGAACCTCTTGTAACGAGCGTTAATAAGATCGATTTCAATAACAACGCCAATGATGTAGGCGAGTGGGATATTAATGAAGATTTAGATTTTGCTTATATTTTTGTGTTTGTTTATGACTCTGTACCATCAAATACTAGTACCGATGTAAATAATGACCCCTGGTTGGCAATAGACGACATGACATGAAGGTATGTACCAGTGAGATCATCTCTCATGGCATATCAAAGCGTCAGTGATGTTCAAGGATCCTTCTTCGAGGTCCCAGCAAGATACAAAGGTCAAAAGCCAATCTTTTTCGGAAGAGTCGAGTTCAAACCAATGATTCGTGAAAACTCAAAAATCGAGACCGAATCCCCTCAGTTCTCTCATTATGAGCCAAATATACTTAAAATGATGGAGAACATGGGGTAGGATTTAACAAGAGGTCTTGGCTTGAACTTTGATTAAAGAAGGCGTATACTGCCTCAATCCTTTCATTCCAAAAGGGAAAGCCCCTGACTATTATCACCGAACTCGCAAGGGTTGGGCTGTGCCAACTCCAATTCTGTCAGCCTCTGAGTCTGAAGAGTTGTTATATCATAACCACTCGTCAGGCATATCGTCGTGGGAGTCAGATGTCAGTATTGGCAGTATCTTCAAAGATCATTCGGTAAACATGGTTTCGACAAGCCACCTGATGATAGAGATGAAAAAAATAATCCAGTCAGATACAGATCCTTGCATCAAACACCTAAATACTCTCTGGAATATTTACTTTGAATAATACGAGCCATCCATAGAGGATAAGGTAACTCAAATCAATCTGGGAGATGAGGCTAATCCTATGCCCATCTTCATAAGCGAAAGCTTATCATCTCCCAAGAAGGAAGATCTAATATTTCTCGTGCGAGAGTATATAGATGTTTTTGCTTGGAACTACAAGGATATGCCTGGGCTTTCCTCAGGTGGCTATACATCATCTCAACATCATCAGGATGCAAAGCCTATCAAGCAGCAGCAATGACAGTTTTGCCTAGTGATTATTGAAGAGATTCAATCGGAGGTCAAGAAGCTTAAAGACTCCGATTTCATCAGGGAAGAACGACACCCTGACTGGGTAGCTAATATCATCCCCGTTATTAAGAAGAATAAGAAGATCCAGTTTTGCAATGATTTTCGTGATTTAAATGAAGCTTGTCCTAAAGATGAGTTTTCCTTTCCAATCACGGATGTCATGATTGACAACACATGTGGGTTTGAATGAATGTCATTCTTGGATGGATTCTCTGGACAATCAAATTAAGATGTACCCTGATGATGAGAAGCATACATCCTTAAGGACACCACTAGGGGTGTATTGCTATACTGTGATGCCCTTCAAATTGAAGAATGCGGGGTGACATATCAGAGAGGTGTGGATAAATTCTTCTACGAGCATATACACAAAACAGTGAAATGCTACGTAGATGATATTGCAGTAAAAAGTCGTGCCAAAGGTGATCACATAGCAGATCTAAAGACAATATTTCATATCATGTGGACGTATCAGTTGAAGATGAATCCCACCAAATTCTTTCTGGGGGTAGCTAGCGGTAAATTCCTTGGGTTTATCGTGACATCCAAAGGAATCTACATCGACCCAGAGGAAGTACGCGCCATCAAGGAGATGCAACCTCCAAGGAATCTTAGAGAGTTTAGAGGATTGCAAGGTCGACTAGCCTACATCCGGAGGTTTATCACAAATCTCTCAGGGCGATACCAACCCTTCACAAGATTGATGAAGAAAGGTGTCTCTTTCGTCTGGGATGACGCTTGCCAACAAGTGATCGAGGAAATCAAACGACACCTAGCGCATCTACTTGTCCTTACAGCTCCGGTGTCAGGGAAGCCTTTCCTGATATACGTTCAAGCTATGGATTATTCTTTAGGAGCTTTATTAGCCCAGAATAATGATCAGAGACACGAGCAAGCAATCTACTATCTGAGTAGAACCATGATCAGAGTGAACATCGATTCATCCCGATCGAAAAAGAATGCTTGGCACTGGTGTTCGCCGTCCAGAAAATGCGACACTACTTGGTGGGCCAAACTATACACGTCATATCAAAAGTCAATCCTTTAAGATTGCTTATGGCGAAGCCATCGTCACTGAATGAACATTAGCGAAATGGACCATATTGCTCTCCCAATATGAGATGCTATTCCTGCCACAAAAAGCTGTGAAGGGACAAGCAGTGGCAAACTTCTTGGATGAACATCTAGATCTAAGAACAACCAAACTTTATGAAGACCTTCCAGATGAGATCGCTGAAATTTGCTTGACCCAGACGTCTTTTGAAGGACAGGTGTGGCAACTCTTCTTCGACGGCACATCAAGAACGGGTCCTCGAGGAAATATTGTAGTCGGAGTGGGGGTAGTACTTGACTTCCCATAGAACTACGTACTCCCTCATGCTTTCTCATTAAATGAGCCGTGTTCCAACAATGTAGCGAAATACAACGCTTTCCTCTGATAGGGATGCAAATCACTGATGAGACTGACGTTAAAAATCTTGAAGCGTACGGTAATTCAAAGCTCATCATTAATCAGGTTCGCAGGGAGTATGAAGTTAGACATGAAGACTTAAAACCCTATCAGAAATTTCTACATTGACTATGTACCTCAGCATGCAGATGCACTGGCGTCCCTCGCCGCTTCCTTGGATCTACCAGCTAGAGTGGCAGAGAAAGTACTATCTAAGCCAATTGTACTGTCCAAAATTCGCCCTTGAAGTGATCCAAAGAAGCTCTAGAGACTTCAGGAGATTCAGAGCTTAGAGCTTGGGGATTCCCATACATCGACTATACTTTGTACAGTATACTGCCCGATGAACCTGAAGAGGCGGCTACCATTAGAAAAAAAGCCCCTAGATTCTTCCATAACACAATTACAAGAATACTATATCACCGAACGCATGATGAAATCCTCCTCCACTGCCTATCACATAAAGAGGCACAAGAGGCACTCAAAGAGGCTCATGACGGTATGTGCGGAGCTGACCAACCTGATCCAAAGCTCAGAGATTAACTCCGAAGACTTGTATATTATTAGCCAAAGATGATCCTGACGCCATCGCTTATGCTAAGCGATGCCACGTCTGCCAGATCCATGGTAGCTTCATTCATCAGGCACCAGGACATCTTCATCCTGCGACTTCCTCCTGGCCATTTGAGATGTGTGAAATGGACGTGGTTGGTCCTATCAGCCTATTCATTCAATAAGCATTAGTTTATCTTAGCCATAACTAATTACTTCTCCAAATGGCAGAGGCTATCCCTCTGAAGAGAGCGAAGACATCTGATGTAATCAAGTTTATAAAACATCATGTAATCTACCGCTTTGGCATGCCATGACGGATCGTTTATGATAACGGGCCTCAGTTCATCTGTCAAGTATTCCAAAGATTCTGCAATAAGTTTAGAATTTAAAGTATGTCTTCAACGTCATACAACCTAGTCGCTAACGATCTTGCAGAAGCGTTTAACGAAACCATTGGGAAGCTTCTCAAGAAGTTTGTCTCAAAAAGTTAACGCGATTGGGATGATAAATTGGGTAAATGCTTATGGGCTTATTGCACAATAGTGAGAACCCCGACAAAAGCTATACCATTCTCATTGGTGTACGGGTGTGAAGCTATACTCTCGCTGGAAATTCAAATCCCATCACTGCGCGTTGCTTTGACAACGAAGATGACAGATGAGGAGAAGCATCGACTATGACCCCAGGAGTTAGACGCTTTGGACAATAAATGCTTGCAAGCTCAATAGCAAATCAAACTTTATCAAGCTTTAATTTTCAGAGACTTCAATAAGAAAGTTAAGGAGCGGACTTTCAAGAAAGGTGACCTCTTCTTGGCTGTCAGAAGACCCGTGATGATAACACATAAGATGAAAGAAAAGTTCCAACCAAATAGGAATAACCATTTGTAGTAGAGTCAGTCTACTCAAATGGAGCATATCGTATGATAAATTTAGAAGGCGATATACTTATGATGCCGATTAATGATAAATTCTTGAAGAAATACTACCCTTGATCATGTTAACACTAAACCTCTGCTAATTGAGTCAAGTATATCTGACACTAGCATCGAATGCATCCCCCTGTAATGGAATACTCGATTGATGACTATGTTCTACTCAAGACAAGCATAGTAGTCCTCATTGATCAATAGTAGTCGACTATGTTTTGCTCAACATAAGCATAATAGTCCTCATTGATCAACAACTATTCGACGACCAGTGAGAACAGCGTCAATGACCAAACATCACTAGAGTTCTAATCGGCACATAAGAAGCTGGTTAAGAGGAATGGTCGAATGAACAGCGCATGAGAACACGGTCTAATCCTCGACAGAATTGAGCCAATGAAGACAAGCTAACTGAATATTAGTTTTGTCACTCTTCTTTAGAGACTACAAAAATCCAATGCCCTAACCGGATAAGGATAGAGAAAACGATTAGCTTTTAAGTCCAATAGAAATTCTTGATAACTCATCAGGGGAATAGTATGGCTAGCTCAGCTCAAAAGGTAGTTGGTAAAGACATACCAAATCCATTGATAACTGAGAGTTTGCTAAAAATCCTAAGGGATTTGGTCCCGCCTTCCTCTAAAATCCCTTACCAATTCCCTTCTATAGAATGGTAGGACTACAAAAATACATATATACATTTTCTCGGTAAAATGAGCACAAACTTGTCATGTTAATAGTAAACCTCTGACAAGCCATTTTCCTCGATCCCTGATGGAATCAGTCAAGTTAAAATTAAACCTCTGACGATAAAATTTCACTAAATATCTGCTCAAAATCTCTCCGCTGTTATGTTAACATTACTCTAACAACAAACCTATCAATACCCCCTGAAAAATCAATGTTCGTCAAGTTAATATTACACCTATGACAATTCATTCTATTTTTCATTAAAACTCCCTACCAATTCTCTCTCATAGAGTGGTAGGCCCACAAATGCAATCATTGTTATGTTAACACCACAACTTAAATAGTGAAAAGTTTCAATACTCCCCAGCGAGTACGAACTTCCACTTGACGACTTCCTAACATGGAGTCACAAGTCTTCAAAATTGTTAAGTTTACATTAAATCTCTGACAATCTGAATTTCACTTGTCAATTCTCATTAATAGAATGGAAAGTCCTCAAAATTACTCATATCACAAACTAACTCTTATCATGTTAACATTACACCTCTGACAAATTACTGTTAAGTTTGATATCATACCTCTAGCAGTGATCAAGTTGCTGCCATGTTCAACATTAAACCTTTATTAGTCACTTCTCTCAGGCTTCCATATTGAGACGAGTAATGCTAACTTCAATGTCATACCTCTAGTATCCAGTTCATTGTTAAGTTTAACACTATACCTATGACAATAACTTTTTCTCAAACTTTCGTATTGAAGTCGAGATGACCAATGCTAAATTCAAAATTACACCTCTAGCATTATCTCCACTGTTAAGTTTAACACTACACCTATGATAGTGGTATGTTCGATTTTCCCAACGAAACTGAAATTTCCATAGGGCCAAGTTAATATTACACCTCTAGCTCACATCATTGTCAAGTTAATATCACACCTTTGACAAGAGTCAATCCAATCCATTAAGATAATATCACACCTCTGATTGTAAAGAAATACCTAGATCCCGAAGGTCTAGTCTCACTTATTATTCTCGTAAATAGAATGACAGGTCCACTTAAAATCACTGTTAGGTTAATATCATATCTTTAACAATGTTCTCTATAATTCCTAACTGAGTCTTAATTACGTTAATACTAAACCTCTGATGATAGACGCAACCACAATCCCCTGTAGAGTGAAAACTTCACTTGTCATTTTCATCCATTGAATGATAAGTCCATAAAACCTATTCCACTCCTATCCACTCCTGTTAAGTTCAACATTACACCTCTAACAGTAACCTTTTTTAAATTCCTTGAATGAAAATTTTTAACTTTGAGTTGCTAAGTTAAAATATCACATCTCTAGAAAATCAAAGGTAATCGCTTTCACTTATCTGATATTCAATGCAGAAAGGAAGTCAAGACAAATAAGAAAGCAGAAAAATATCACTTTTATTGATATTAAAAAAATGTGAAAGTGATACAAAATGCTCTCTTATCTAATAAGATTGAGTATTACAATGATGGAGTACAAAGAAGTCCCTCTTACTCAGCGAAAGATTGCACTCGCTCCTTGAAGCATTGAAGATACATGAAGCTTGTCTTCTTGACTGTGGCCAGGAATAGCAGATCAACTTCCTCTCCTCTCAATGGTGTTTCTTGAGGTCAAAATGCAAGGGAGCATTTGATTTCACCCGATCAACTGGTGCGAAGGACTTCACAAGGCCGTAATCCTTTGCTTAATGTGAAGATCCGCCACCAGAAAGTCATCCAATGATTATGGGTTTTTCGTTGTTGTGACTTCTTTGAATAAGATTGATGAAGGGAGGATCCGAGACCTTACTGGTGATGTCTTCTTTCCCATGACCTTCAAATGCGCCATGCTCATTGTAATCAGGAAGGATCTAAGACCTTACTAGTACATCATGCCCAATAATGTCTTAATGTGTATCGAAGATCGCGCGGATCTTCCTCGCCCTTGGACAGAAGTTTTGACTTCTTAAGTGGTTGCCAATTGAATGAACTGGTCATTGCATGTCTACCTCAATGGACGCGATAAAGACACAGAAACTGGCACCATCGATATGGGCAAGACCTGTAATAAGGAAAACCCCAAGGGTTAAATTTCTTTGAAGACAGAAAATATAGATCCAAGAGCACAGACGTGGGTCTTAAGAATTTTTCTAAGTCAAGACTCCAGACGCGAGTCTTTTACGTGAGACTCACATTTAAGGCTTCAAGACAAAGAGTTTACCCCGTTCTGTAAAAACAGAAAATATGGATCCAAATGCACAGCCCAACACGAGATTCGCGTCTGAAGATCGAAACATGAAGCATATATTAAGGGTGCAGACGCGGGTCTTAAAAATTTTCTAAGTCATGAACTCCAGACGCAAGTTTTTTACGTGAGACCCATGTCTAAGGCTTCGAGATGTAGAGTACCACGCTCGTTAAAAATTTCAAAAGGCAGACGTGAATCTTAAAATTTTTCTAAGTCATAAATTTCAAATGCGAGTCTTATCCGTGAGACCTGCGTTTAAGGCTTCAAGACGCACAGTTCACCACGCTCGCATCTGAAGATCTCAGAAGACGCAGGGCTTGGGCCTCAAAAGTCAACAAGCTCACATTTCATCAATTAACGCGAGGATCGAGTTTGCAAATCCTGGACTGTGGGTCTCAAGTCGATAGTCTAAACTTTAAAAAAGAAGTTTTCAGAAGTTTCAGGAAGAGATCAAGATATAAATCCTCTTCATAATCGGTGATGACAGAGCTTCAAGGAAACATAACCTTGTCATGAAGGGTAATGGCAAAGACCATTTTCTACCTGAAGAAAAGTTCTCTGGAGGGCGGACATCATCCGTCAAGATACGATCATGAAAGCACCAGAGGAAATGCTTTTTGATTTTGAAATCACTTAACAGTGATAATCTTTGAAGAAGATTGCAAGGAAGTATTAAGGCTTTGGGTTCTTTTAAGAACTCTGAAAGTTCTTCAAAGTGTATGCCTGGAGAAGAAGACAGTCTAAGAATTCTAAAAGTTCTTTAGAGCACACGCCCGTGAAGAAAAAACTGTTAAGATAAATGACTGTTGAGAGGCTCATGACCTATTTATAGGCTAGCTAATGGCCATTAACTAACGGTATAAAACTCAAAGCCGTTCTTAAAGGCCAATTAATAGCCTTAATTCGCGACGCGAATCTTAAATCCAATCTGGGTAAGACACTTGAATTTTTGTCTCGAAAAATTCCTGTTTGAATTTTCAATCCAGACACGCGTCCCCATCCATCAACGTCGGTTCTACCTGGAAAGATCTAGCAGGATCTTCGCATATAGAAAGTCGCGTCATCAGAACCTCATCTCTATAACTGTAAGTGATGCTTCAAATGGCTGCATTTTGAAGTCTGCATCCCTTTACAAACTGAAGGCCGCGTCACCTTCAACAAGTTGAAGGATGCATTCTCTCCACAAAATGAAGACCTCGTCTCTTTGACCGCCAAGGGCTGCGTTCCCTCAACAAATGGAAGAACGTGTCTCTTCGATGGCCAAGGACTACGTCCCTTCATCAACTCAAAGCCGCGTCTTTCCAACAATTCAGAGTCGCGTCTCCCCAACAATTCAAATCCGCATCTTCCTAACAAATCAGAATCACGTCTCTCTTATAATTTATAGCCGTGTCTCCCCTATAACTCAGTGCTGCTTGAGTTTCTCACCTACGACTCAGAGTCGCATCCCCTTATAATTCAGTGCTGCTTGAGTTTCTCACCTACAACTCAGAGCCGCATCTCTCATACAACTCAGAGTCGCGTCTCTACAATGGCCAAGAACAGCCTCTTAATCGCGCGTCCCCTCACCAAGTGAGACCCGCATTTTTTACAACAAGCATGAGTCGTGTCCTTCGCATCCTCATTTCCTCAACGTAACAGCTACGTCTATGAGAGTTGCATTCTCCCACATAATAAGGAGTCTGTCTGATTCTCAAACATAAAAGAAGGAATGAAGATGAGACAAAATTCAATAACTTTTATTATTTATATCAAAATGATAAAAGTGATACAAACACTCTCTTATTTGACAAATGGAGTGTCACAAAAAAAAGAGATACAAAAGGGGTGCTAATCTCGCTCAGCCAAAGAGTGAATCTGGTCCTGGAGGTGCTGAATATTATGCTGGCATGATCTCTCAACTCTCGCCCAAACTTGAACTCTCAATTCTTCTTCTGATAAGAATTTTTTCATGGCAAGTTATGCTTGAAAAGATTCCAGTTTGGAAGAACGAGCAGTGAGGTCTTCTTGAACTTGCTTCTTCGTGACCTCTAGCTTCTCCAGATTTTTCTTTTCAGCGGCAAGTTTTTGTTCATTAAACTGAATCAAGGCTTGCGCCTTGGCAATTGCTGCTTGAGCATTAGCTATGACTTGTTCTGCATTCTTGGTGATGACCTCAGATTTCCTGAAATCAACCAACTTCTGTAGCTGGCCTGTAATTCATTGAAGTGACGGGCCTCCTCAGCCATATGCTCTTCGATCTCCTTCTGTTCGTATTCTTGAACAGCGAGGAGCTTGTTTAGTGATTGGTCGCTAATGTTGCATGTTTAATATCATATTTCCATACTTATTCTGGAATAAAACTTTGCATTATCTTAATTAATTGCTTAATTTATTTGCAGGCCCATTCTTTAAGGAGATGAAGAGAAATGAGCCTAAAGCCCACCAAAATTCTGAATTAAATCAGAGTTAATTCGTACTCAGTAAATCAGGGCAAAATCAAGAGGTTGAAAATCGGTTGACAAGAATCCTCTCAAAATCGATCGGTTAAAGCTAAGAATCCAAGGCCATTTCGTCACACTCTGGGACTCAAATTGAAAATCCAACAAAGGATAAAGTCAGAAGGAAACACCAGAACGACCCACCAACAGGGTGTGGCCATCTTGCCACACCCTGGCCGCAGAAATGCGGCAAAAGCTGCGTTTTCGCGGCAAGGTTGGGGAGTTAGGGGGAGCGTTTGCTCCCCCGATCTCCCCGGGATCCTGATGGTTAGGGTTTTGCCTATAAAAAGGCAGTCTTTGCGCTGAAAAATGGACGACCATGCAGCGATAGGATTTAGCCTAGTTTTTATTTCTTCTAGCTTAGGTTTTTCTTTTCTTGTAATTGTAATTTGAATGTAAGCTTAGGTAAGAAGAAGATTCATGTAAGTAAGAGAGAGAGGCTTATGTTGAGAGTGACACCGATGTACCCTCCTCCTTTCTTCCATCGTTTCAAGCAATAAATGGTAACATTTTTATGTTCTTCTTTACTTTCATTTTCTTTTGTTTTCATCTTCCTCTTCTACTTTACCTCGTTTGTTTTTGTTGAGTTTACAAGTGAATTCCAAAGCACAAGTATAACGATGTTATGTGAGTGCCAACGATAGTTCATGAAGACGTTCTCCTCCTCAAGACGTATCACTTCATGCTTGTACGAGACTTGATGATATAATGCGAACGGGGACTGAGCTCGGGCTTATGATCTATGCGTTGAACGCCTCCTAAACAAAGGTAGAACATGCAAAGGTTTTCAGGTAAGTCATCAATCAATCTAGGTAAGTATGTCTTCCTCTTCTTTCTTTTCTTTCATTTCTGTAAACTAAATTACCAACACCACTCCTTTTCACTTCCTTGTAAATAATCATTTGTACATAGTCGCTTTCGCAGTTTTCTGATTTTTTCCACCTTCTTCATCTCTCAATTTCTTCTAATGTTAACATAATTCTTTTCCATTTTTTTAACTTAAAAATAGAGAAGAACTCTCTTTTTGTTTTCATAAAGATTTCAATACAAAAACGTAAACGCTTCTATCGCAAAACCCTCCTTGTGGATCACGACCCGCATAGCCACTTGCTATAGCGATAAGAATTGAGCACTTGTACATCTTCATTCTAAATCTGAAATTCTTTATTTTTATGTGCAGGTTTTGCTTCAATCATTTAGCATCGACCGAGCCTCATCCACCGGATTAGCCTTTTTCAGGGTCCTCAATTCTTTAAAGCATATCCCCAGTTGTTCGATTAGTGTCAGATATGCCTTAGCCTGATCCAAACCTCCGGTATGATGAATGTTATCGATTTGGTTTTCAAGGAGCATTTGGGCAAATTTGAAGGAACTTCTCCCGGAAAGAACAAACTCGATCCAAGACTTCATGGAAGTGAACTGATGAGCCAATTCTTATATGATGTCCATGGCTTGAGCTAACTCTGTCAATGCACTTCTGAATCCCCTTTCTATGATTGTACGAACAGTTCTGTAGAGGCAGAAATTGTTTCATTGAGCTTAGGGACATGGCCAACAGCAGGTTCCTTTGACGTCGAAGTTATGACCGGCACCTTCGGGATTGTTATTGTGGCAGCCTATGAGATGACAACTGCAGGGACAGACTTCATGGTACTTGGTTCAACCGTTAAAGTCTGAAGTGTGTTGTCCTCTGCGCCAGTGCTCGCCATGGGCTCTTCCACTTGAGCCACTTTCTTTGCAATTATAATGACCATGTTAGTAATAATAATGAGAGTGGGAGTATGCATGAATCTTTATTCTATTATTAAGCTGTGGATCCGGAGATGGCAGAAACTTTGATAGGCTGTTCTGGGATGAGGGTTCACTGGTCACGGTGGTTGTACCCTCAGAGATTGTTCCTGTAGCAGGAACTTCAAGGCCCCCTGGCTGGACCAGTTCCTTAATCATCTCCTTAATGTGGGAGCAGGTCGCAGCTTCAGCACCGGTAACAACTCCTATAGATGATGTTCAAATGAAGCTTTAAAATAAGATTTATCTAAATCAATGGAGTAATAATTAAGAGGGATAGAAGAAATACTTTTGGTGGAGAAGACTTCTCCCAATGTCGAAATCGTTACAGGGACATCTACCTACATCTCTTTCTCGAAAATGTGTGTAAACTTGCAAGTGTCAGGAGGAGCAGGTTCGTCGCCAAAGTCAAGTTCATCTCCTGAGAGGTCAACATGTTCCTCAGACGATGAAGATGACACTTGAACCAAGAAGGCCTCAGTGACGGGAGCTTTACCACTGAGAACCCCAGTAATATGACTGACCTCCACAACTCAAGAAGTTGGCATCAAAACGCTAGGAGAGCCCGGTTGTTGCATCTCCATCCTTTCTTCTTGAGCCGAGGGGAATTCTAGCCAAGTTGAAACTCTCGTTTGAGATGAAATTGCAACTTCAGCCCTCTCCATCACTTCTATAACCGCTTATCCGGCAACCACAACCCCTTCAGTCACGACAGACTGGCTTGCAGGTTCTACTTTCGCTAAAACTGCGGGCCCCTGCTGCGCAAACCCTGGGGACGAAGAATTGAGACTGTCTCCTCTTCTTCTTCTTCTTCCTGCTCCTATGTACCAGAGGGGATTATCTCGAGCATTTGGATTGAAGTTGCAGCCTCAGATCCTTTTCTTGCCTTGTTCTGGCTAGGCTCACCTTGAGAAGCAGAAGCCCGAAGGCACTTAAGCACAGCTAGCCAAGTCCTCCTAATGGATTGCTGTTCCTCAGTCATTCTTGCTTTGGACTCTGCCCCTGGAGCTGCCTCTGTTCTGCTAGCCTCATTCCTAGCCTCCTTCTTGGCTTCCCTCTCATCCTCCTAACACTCGGTTATCCTTCGCATCTGGCAATTTTTGGACCCTTTTTTAGCTTTATACACGGATTTGTTGTCTTTTATGCATGAAGTGTTTACTCCAAACCCATACACCTTATTTGCAAAAAAATATGAGTGAGAAGGAATTTTTTTTGAATTGAAATAAAGAAAGAGTTAAAGTCAGAAAGTTCTTAGTCTCTTCTCAATGTAACCGTGTAGTAAGGGCTAGACGGGTCGATCCACAGGGAAGGATGCGTTGAAAGCTTTTCAGAATGATTTCTCTAATAGTTAGCTTGAAAAAAGAGATATTGATTGTAAGAAAGAAATTTAATCAAGGAAAAGAATTATAATCCACTAATCACCTACCACAACCAAAGTATTAGCTTAAAAAGAGTAGACATCATATTGAATCCATGAAGAATTATCCACCCTAGAGTTTTGATTGAGAATCAAGCAAGATAAGTAAAAATATTGTAAACACTAATTAGTATACACTAATTAAAATTAAACTTTAGTTCAACCTAATTTTAAGCATAGCATAAGAAAAGTCTTTTTTAAACTTAACATGATGCTATTAAAATATTTAAATATGAACTATGAATAACCATTAAGAAGTGCAACCCTAAATTAGTTAAACCTAATTATTTATTCGTCTTCAAGAACACCAATTTAATCCTAAGGTTTCTGACAATCATAAATTTCAATCAGTTCATCTTTTAAACTAAATTTAGGTTGATCGAGAGATCAGTAAACTATAAGTTCAATTAGTTACTCATACTTTTATTTTTATTATGAATGATAAAAGTTACATCAAAATTAAAAGAAGAAGAAAAATTAAGCTAAACCAAGAAAACTAAATTGAATTGAAAAGCAAGAAGAGTAAATTGAATAAAGAATTTTATTCTATTGGATATCATAGGCCAATTACAAAGCTCTTTTGCTTCTTCAATAATCTTCTTCTCCAAATAAAAAAAATGAAATAATACAAGAAAATTCAAAAAGAAAAAGAATCTAAAGAAATCTAAGCTTGAGCTTCTGAGATCTGCCCTCCTCTATTGCTCTACAAGAGTTTTTATACTAGATTTGAGATGTAGAATCCCAGTACAACTCTACCACGGAAACGCGATGCCAACTCTCACCAGAAAGCCACGGAAACGCATCTTTTACCGCGTTTTCGCAGTAGAAGCATGGCCAATGGCCACTCATTTTCGTGCAAGGCCTCCTCTAGTCTGTCCATCTTAAAATCTATCCTCAGATCTTGAACTTGGGCTATGAATTTTGAAATACGACGATCTCTTTAAATGACTTGGAGACCAAGCTATCTCCAAATCCGAATCAAATTTAGATTTTCTCCTCTTTATCTTCATCTTTTAGTGCAGGCAACCACTTCAAATAGAAGTCCATCTCTATCTTTAATTAGGATTAGGATTCATCTTGTTCTATCCTTCTCCTCCTTTAGATTAATCCAAATTTAAATGGGATAGAAAAGATGCTTCCTTTATCTTTCCTAAATAATCTTTATTTTCATATTTCTTGTGGGCTTTTGGCTTCTTTTGGGTTTTCTCTTGGGCTTTCTTCGATTTTGGAGACCTGCACATTATTAAACAATAAATGAATTAAATAGTAATGTTTTATAAAAATTAAGTATGAAAATGTGAATGAAAATATGCATTTTTGATGACCAATCACACCCCCACACCTATCTTTTTGCCCGTCCTCGAGTAAAAATAAAAAAAACTAATCTAACTATCCTAATATCACTTTCGTAGGTACCACGATTGCACTTAGTATGTGCAACAAGCCGTTAAACCTCTTGGTTACCCCTAAAGGACGAGTGTTGCCTCGTGATAGTTTTCAGTGGATTATACCCACAAAATCCATAAAGAAAGAAAAATAAAATGTTAGTATTTTCGAAATTCTATTTAAAGGAGGAAAATATTTGAAATATCTTTGTAAAAATTAAGCAATTCATAAGTTTTTAGGGCCACCAAATTGATCATTCTTATAGTTTGTCTTTATTTAAATATTTATTTATCAATTTAGGTTAGGAATCAAACTGAATTTCTCATCGAGTCTATTATCTTTACCCTAAGTCATATGCATGAATTTCTTTTTACCTTTTTTTACTTGGGATTCTCCAACTATAACTCTTATGTCGTATGCATTTATTACTTTTCTATTTTTTTTGTAAGAAGTTCGAAGTATTACCACTTCGTTTCCCTTTAAGCTATTTTTTCTTAATATATATAACTCATCTAATATTCTTTTGTGTAGGTATCAAGGCCTTTTAAGGCCCTAAGACATAACTAGTGATTATTAGATATGTTAATACATATTATATATATATATATATATATATATATATATATATATATATATATATATATATATATATATATATATATATATTCAAACTTACCTAATTACTTTTCGCGTAAATACCAAGGCTTTCTTAAGCCAAAGTACATAGTTAATTAATAATTAGGTTTGTTTTATATATACTTTTCACAAAAGTTTTTATTTTGAATCCAAAATGTGTAAGTGTATAAAGCATGCATATTTCATCAAGGTAAATATATCAAGGCTAAATTACTTTTTCAATTTTTTCTCCTGAACCCTAAAATAAAACAAATACTTTTATTTTGACCAAGTAGACAGAAATCCTAATTCTGATTTTCCTATTACTTAAAATTAACTTAATTACTTACAAAAGATAAGTCAAAATATTATTTTTCTAAAAAAAGTTTTTTAAAAAATAAAATAAAAATTTTAACCTATGTTAGTGTGTTTGTGAACCCTCCCCCACACCTATCTCATACATTATCCTCAATGTATAAATGAATGCATTAATGCATGAAATAAAGTGTAAAAAGAGGAAATAATAATAATAATATACAAATATATGTACAACACATGTATCTCCCTCACCTAGATTTTTTTAGGATTCATCCCTCTAGCTCATTTCCCATTATTTTAATGGGTTCTCTTTATAGGGCACAATGGAGAGGCCAATGTTTTCATTTTAGCTCTCTTCCTTCTTAGTCTCATCTTCCTTAAGCTCTTCTTTCTCATATGTCAACATCCATTATTCAAAAATTGATTATCATCACACCTTTTAGTTGGAACTTTCTCATTATGAATGCCTAGGAATTCTATCTCAGTTCCATACATCTCCTCATAACTTAGATTAACACTTTTTCCAGGAAGTGTATAATTAACTAAAATATCCCTAATCGGTTCATCCAAACACATGAGTTTTTTTTAAAAGAGTTTTCAAAGGTTAAGTCAGTCGGAGGTTCTTGAAGTATATTCTCATGCGATATATCATTGATTGGCTCATCGATAGTGAAGACACTCAAATCAAATTTTCTTTTTTTAAAGGAGCTTTAAAATTAGAATTTCCAACATGTCTCTTCTCATTAATATAATCGTACTTATCCTTAAATAATTCATCAAGAAATAGAGACTCATTCTCTATACCTTCACTTTCTTCTTCACAATTGTTCTCAATGAAGTTTACCTCAAACATTTGGTCTTTTATCATACGAGCTTGTTTTCCTAGGTTGAAGACATTGACCTCTTTAGTCATGTCTTCAAAGGTCAACCTCATTGATCCGTTCCTACAATTTATGATCGTATTTGCAGTTGCAAGGAACGGACGCCCTAAGATAATGGGAGTTTAAGACCTAGGAGTGGATATAGGTTGGGTCTCAAGAAAAATAAAATCTACTGGGTAGATAAACTTCCTAACCTGAATAAGGACATCAGTAACTTCTCCTTTGGGAATTTTTACGGACCAGTCAGCTAATTGGATTGTAATTTTAGTCAGACTTAGCTCGCCCAACCCAAGTTGTTGGTAGACTGAGAAAGAGAGTAAGTTGATACTTGCTCCCAGATCAAGAAATGCATGATTAATTACAGTTTGACCTATTATGCAAGAAATGGTAGGGCAACCGGGATCCTTGTACTTGACAGAGATTTGATTGGACAATAGGTCACTAATGTAAGTGGCTAGAAAAACCTTCTTGAGCATAGTAGTCTTTCTCTTTTTGGTGCACATGTCCTTTAAGAAATTTAGCATAGTTAGGGACTTGTTAGATTGCATCAAAAAGAGATACATTGATCTTGACTTGATTAAAAATCTCACGTACATTATCCATGTGTGCACTTTGTTTGTTTTTAAAACTATTTAGGTAGCGTGCTATAGGCTTGTGCATATTTTCATCTGACTTGTCTTTTTTTAGTGTTATCGGAGTCAAGTTGGGGTGGAGTAGGATTAGGAGAGGTCAATGCTTGTTTTGAACTTGATGGTGTTGATACTTGATTTTCACCTTGTTTTCCCAACCGCAATGTATGAATCAAATTACGTTGGTTCATGTGATCCTCTTAAGCCACGTGAGCTTGACTAGAGTTCCTATGGTTTGCTACCGATTGACTAGATAAAGTTCCTTTGGGATTTTCATTTAGGGAACTGGCTAATTGACTCATTTGGACCTCTAACCTCGATATGACTCGTCCTATGTTTTGCATGAAAGATGCAAGAATCTTTTCAAAATCGGTTGAGTTTTTTTCAAAGTGGGGACCTTGGGGAGCTTGGTTGGGAAAAGTTTGTTGATAATTGAAAAAAATTGGACTGATGGTTGGATGATGGGAATTGTTTATTTTGGCTCCACGAGAAATTTGGGTGATTCCTCCTGTCAGAATTGTAAGTTGGAGCGTAGGGATTGTTGACGGACCTTGTGAAGGTTGCATTCATATTTTCGGGTAACATTTGATGAGCTAAAAAGACGGGACATTCCTCAAACACGTGGTTCATGGCTTAACAGTAAGTACAGCCCGCCGAAGGTGTTG
Organism: Agave tequilana; assembly: GCA_038442645.1. Taxonomy (NCBI): domain Eukaryota; kingdom Viridiplantae; phylum Streptophyta; class Magnoliopsida; order Asparagales; family Asparagaceae; genus Agave; species Agave tequilana. Next base: position 345,387 of record JAVJIF010030444.1, read on the forward strand.
GACTGACTTAGTTCACTGAGACTGGCTCTTTAGTTTCTAGAGCATCTAGTCTTCACATCATAGGAGCTAGTTTAGCTTCGGTAGCTATGTTTGCCCCTGGAATGGACACCTCCTTTAGAAGAATTAGGATCGTTAGTCCTAAATTTTTTCAGAGTTAGTTCCCACTAGATGGTCTTATCAGCCAAATCGTCATACAATAATCATCCTTCATCTTTGTTCTTTTTCAAAAATCCTCCATGGCACCTGAATTCTAATAGGGTTTTTGTTTGATATTCTAATTTATCATAAAGAGCTTGGCAAAGTCTCCATTTCTCTATCCCATGGTGTGGGCATTGGGCAAGGAGGTCCTTAAAGCGTTCTAAGTACTTCCAAAATGGTTCATTAGCTATTTGCATAACCACAAGATGCTTTTCTTAATTTGCACAGTCTTGTGAACGGGATAGAACTTCTTTAAGAAGGCTTTGACAAAATTATCCCATGATAATATGGAACCAACTTTTAGACTGTAGAGCCATTTCTTTGCTAAGTCTTTCAAAGAGAATAGGACAAAACGTAACTTAACAGCGTCTACTCCTAGGTTGGGTATTTTTATCATTAGGCATACTTCCTCAAATTCCCTTATGAAAAACTATGCATCCCTGGATTTGAATCCATAAAACTTAGAAAGAGTGTTGATGTATTGTAATTTCAGCTCAAATTGGTTGTCTCCCACATCGTGGAGCTGAATGCAAGATGGATGAGAGGTCTTAATAGGATAGAACCTATCTTGAAGTGATGGTGGTTGTGCCATTTGTGAATCGGGTTTTTTCTCTGGTGGTGAACTGTTCCTAGTTGGTCTAGATGTGACTGGGTCTCTCGACGAAGCTGACATGTACAGTTAAACAAGCAAGTTCACCCAATCAATCAAGAAAAAGAAAAATCAATAATCAAAAATCCTACTCGAGGGTAAGACTAGACCTAGATGACTCCTAACTTTAGACTGTCTTTCAGAGGTATATTGCTGACCTTAAACCCAAGTTAATCGGCTAGCTAGGTGGCAAAATCGATGGGAGGTATCCGTCAAAGACGGATCTAATTATACCAATCCACCAACCTTCAGAGTTTCGCGCCTTAATCCCCTGCCTTAGACACTGATTTAGCAAGAGTTAATTTCAAACAACTTCCTTCTTTAGTCTATCTTTTAATGAGTCTAAATTAACCTAAAGTCAACGTCTAGTCAATTTTTATTTTAGGGTTACAGTTGTGAGTACAACGGAGATGATTTGTGGGCCAAGGAAGGTAATGACGCCCCCAGCTTATATTATTTATGAATTTTGCCCTTAAAGTGATTTAGTGCACATGTAAAGCAATAGACAAGAATTCACTCAAAAGTAGTAAATCAGCTAAGGGTGCTTCCTAGTCTATATGCAATGCAAACGTACCTTGTCGCCAGTACTCTTTAACAAAAATTAAAAAAATTTAAATAGACACGTGTCTATGATGCATGAGTCTAAATTTTTTTTTGCTTGGTCAACTAATAGGTTACTATTAATTAGTTAGCAGTATGCAGGGTAGTCACAGAGAAAAATTATCAAAGCAGTAAACAAAACTTTACAATTTGCAGCAACCTGCAAAAAATCAATTAGTAGTGATCTACTAATGCCACGGAAATGCTGTAATTGTCACGTTTGCGCGGCAGTTTAGTAGGCTCTGTTGCTCTGCCTTCTAGAGCAGAGGCACAGAGTAGCTATACGTCCTAAGTTGCAACTAGTTTTCCTGTTATCAGATCCTGCCAACAAAAAAATAATTAGTTTTAGAGAATATCGTACCGTTCCCTCCCGGCAACGATGCGAAAATTTTGATGAGAAGAAAATTTTTTTTAATTGAAATAAAGAAAGAGTTAAAGTAAGAAAGTTCTTAGTCACTTCCCAATGTAACCGTGTAACAAGAGCTAGGCGGGTCGATCCACAGGGAAGGATGCGATGGAAGCTTTTCGGAACGATTTCTCTAACAGTTAGCTTGGAAAAAGAGATATGGATTGTTAAGAAAGAGATTTAATCAAGCAAAAAATTATAGTCCACTAATTATCTACCACAACAAAAGTATTAGTTTAAAAAGAGTGAACATCATATTGAATCTATGAGGAATTATCTACCCTAGAGTTTTGATTGAGAATCAAGCAAGATGAGTAAAAATATTGTAAACCCTAATTAGTGTGCACTAATTAAAATTAAACTTTAATTCATCCTAATTTCTAAGCATAGCATAAGTAAAGTCTTTTTTAAACTTAACATGATGCTATCAAGTATTTAAATATGACTATGAATAACCATTAAGAAGTGTAACCTTAAATTAGTTAAACCCAATTATTTATTCATCTTTAAGAACACTAATTTAATCCTAGGGTTTCTAACGAGCATAGATTTCAATCATTTCATCTTTTAAACTAAACTTAGGTTGATCGAGAGATTAGCAAATTATAAGTTTAATTAGTTACTCATATTTTTATTTTTATTTTCAATTTTTATTATGAATGAGAAAAGTTACATCAAAATTAAAAGAAGAAAAACAAATAAGCTAAAGCAAAAAACTAAATTGAATTGAGAAGTAAGAAGAGTAAAAAGAATAAAGAACCTTATTTTATTGGATGTCACCGGCAATTATAAAGATTTTTTGCTTTTTCAACAATCTTCTTCTCCAAATAAAAAAAATGATGCAAGAAAATTTGAAAAGAAAGAGAATCCAAAGAAATCCTAAGCCTGAGCTTTTGAGATCTACCCTCCTCTGTTTCTCTACAGGGACTTTTGTAGGAGATTTAAGACATAGAATCCCAGTACAACTTTACTATGAAAACACGGTGCCAACTCTCACCAGAATGTCGCGAAAACGCGGCTTTGCCGCGTTTCTGCGGCATTGGCCACGCGCTTTCGTGCGTGGCCTCCTCTGGCCTGTCCCTCTGGAAATCTATCCTCAGATCTTGAATTTGGGCTCTGAATTTTGAAATATGACAATCTCTTTAAATGACTTGGAGACCAAGCTATCTCCAAATCCGAATCAAATTCAGATTTTCTCCTCTTTATCTTCATCTTGTAGTGCAAGCAACCAAGTTCAAATAGAAGTCTAACTCTATCTTTAATTAGGATTAGAATCCATCTTGTTCTACCCTTCTCCTCCTTTAGATTAATCCAAATTTAAATAGGACAGAAAAGATGCTTCCTTTACCTTTCCTAATTAATCTTTATTTTCATATTTCTTGTGGGCTTTTGGCTTCTCTTGGGCTTTCTCTTGGGCTTTCTTAGATCTTGGAGGCTCGCACATTACTAAACAATAAATGAATTAAATAGTAATGTTATATAAAATTTAAGTATGAAAATGTGAATGAAAATTTGTATTTTTGATGACTAATCAAAATACCACTTACAAAAGCCAAGACTTGTATAAGAATTAGGCGTCTTATAAGGAAAGGTGAAGACAACTCCGATTCCTCTAGCTACGATGTAGTACCATGCCCAGGCACCTAAATAAATTCTAAGAAAAGTGAAGATTTGTGTTGGGGTTACCGACGTATAATTGGTCATAACCAAACTGCCTGGCGAATCGACAAGTCGTGTATGGTTCTACTGTATAGGAGTTTCTATGGTGAAAACCAAGTATCTAGGCCAGACCTTAATCAACCACCAGAAGACGCTAGAAGGTAATTGGGTGAATCCACCCGGGCCGCTAGGTCTGCGAACTTGTCCCCGTAGGATGCGTCATGAATCTCGGGGAAACACCTATCTGTTGAAGCTTACAGATTGAAAAATTTTGATGATAGATAATAGAGTGATATAGATGCATTTTGAGCTCTATCTCAAGCTTTTATACAGAGTTCTGTTTGCTCAAGCTCATATGAAGAATTTGACTATTTTTGTGCATTTTTAGAAATTTTTTAAAAGCCTTGATCAGAGACACAATAGTCATATAGTCGACTTAACCCCTAATATAGTCGACTAATATATAGGCTAGTCGACTTGATCCATTATACAGTCGACTAAGTCCTTCCACAAAAATATTCTTGCTCTCTATTTATTATTTGTTAGCTTTATTAGTCGACTTACCTCTAGACCCTAGTCGACTAACCAATGTTATAGTCAACTATCCATTTTCTGCTGGTCGACTAATTATGCCTTCTAGAAACTTTTTATTCGTATTAGTCATGATATAGTCGACTTGCCTCCTATATTAGTCGACTAACCATGACAAAATTTGTTCTTCTAGTCGACTAACCTCCATACCCTAGTCGACTAACAGCAGTTTCTGACAGTTAAACAGTTACTAACTTATGGTATTTTATCCAACGTTTTAAATTTCAAATTTGAATTGATAACTTCCCTAACTGACTATAGATTTCACCTATAAATAAGAATATTGTCCTTGGATCAATTCACCAATTCAAAACACAAGTTTTCTACCCGAAAACTCTGTTCAAAATTCTGTTTTTCTGAAAACATGCTTCTACTTTCTGTTCTTTACCAATTCCTACTCTATTGTGAAGAATTCTGAAAGTCTACCTATAAGAGACCTTGTCTACAATCACATACAGATTCAAGACTTATAAGATTGATTGTAATCACTCAAAGAGAAGTATTGTATAAGAGAGTCTCCTTGGTGTAGAAGAGAAGTTGTACAAGGTGTTGTTGTCTTCTTGGTATAAGAGGAGTTGTACACATTTGGCAAATGGTGTTTTGTCAAGTGGTGTATAGATATTGGTTTTAGGTGTATCCAAATCATGAAAAGGAAAATCTCAAGTGGATTGCTGGGGACTGGACGTAGGTCACAAGGACCGAACCAGGATAAAATCTCTTATCTTTGGGTTTGCATTTTTCTGAGGTTTATTCTGTGAATTTACTTTCCTGTTCATAGGTGAAATCTATAGTCAGTTGGGAAGTTATCAATTCAAATTTGAAATTTAAAACGTTAGATAAATTACCAAAAATCAGCAACTATTTAACAGTAAGAAACTGTTGTTAGTCGACTAGGGTATGGAGGTTAGTCGACTAGAAGAACAAATTTTGCCATGATTAGTCGACTACTAAGTCGACTATATCAAGACTGATATGGATAACAAGTTTCTGGAAACCATAATTAGTCGACCAGCAGAAAATGGATAGTCAACTATAACATGGGTTAGTCGACTAGGGTCGAGAGGTAAGTCGACTAATAAAGCTAACAGACAATGAACAGAGAGCAGGAATATTTTGTGAAAGGACTTAGTCGACTGTATAATGGATTAAGGTCGACTAGACTATATGTTAGTCGACTATATTAGGGGTCAAGTCGACTATATGACTATTGTATGTGTGATCAAGGCTTTTAAAAAAATTTCTAAAAATACACAAAAATAGTCAAATTCTTCATATGAGCTTGAACAACCAGAACTCTGTATAAATGCTTGAGATAGATCTCCAAATGCATATGTATCACTTTATTATCCATCATCAAAATCTTTCAATCTGTAAGCTTCAACACTATTCAGCTTGTAGTTGGCCTCATTCAAAACGAACTTCTGAATGTAGAACATGTAACTGTGAATCCAGTTAGAGTTCTCCAACTGTTGTATGAAGGGTGCAAAACCTTCTGATGCAGGGACTGCGATCATTAGTGATGTAAATCTATCACATACCAAGCCATTAGATAGGTGTATGGAAGCTTGACCCTTGGACTGAGAGTCTTAACCAGGGGTTGGCTATTGGAATCCTTGACTGGGTTGCCCCTCGTGCCTACGATTGCCTCAACCTGACAAACCTCTTTATTAGCGCCTATAACCCACTCTAAAGCCACCATTGCTGGGAGGGGAGCATTGGACTTTTCATGAGCAAGCAAAACCATCGGGTACACCACACGGTGATGATCACCTCATGCGGTAGCGCTGGCACCACGCATCATTTCAGCCACAGCATGAGAAAGCATGCCAACAGAGCCCGATTAGACATTGGGATCTTGGCTTGATGATGGAAAATTTCAAAAACCATGTCCGATTTGAAAGTATACTCATTGGATTCTGTGGTGTATGAACTGGTGGATACATTGATCCTTTCAATTATTTCTTCATCAGTGCTAGTAGCTAACTGAGTCATTGGGTTAATCTTATTCACCCTGGGGAACAGATAATTCGCCCATGACATCTGCTTAACTCGTCCACTTCTCCATCCCGTCAGTTGCCTACAGATGTTAAAGTGGCACAACACTTCTCAATAAGTATCGTACACCAGTGGATTGCTCTTCTTCAGTAGATGTAGCTCCTCTGTCGACGGGACATATTCTTCATAAGGAGCATCTCCAATCACCAGCCCTGAGATTTTGTATATCTCATGAAGAGTAAGCCCTATTTCTCTGACAGGAGTGAAGAACGTGCAGGTCTTTAGATTGTACCACTCTAGGATAGCATAGAAATGTTGGTTGCTCTGTGGAATACCATACTAGACAGTCCTCATAGCCCCATATTGTCCTTCCTGCAGCAAACCATTCTTCCCTACCACGTCTTAACGGTAGAGTGAATCCATTCAATTGCACCAAATTTTGGAGGAAAATCACCCCTCATGTCTAGGAATTTTCTGATGAAGGTGGTCGCAAGTTGTGAAGTCTCCCCTGTTGGGTATTCAGCTCTAACCAATCCAGGCTACAACCCCAGCATGTCCCTCCCATCACCTACTGTGAAGGCTTCGCGGGTACCTATCTTGCCCAAGAAAACTCTAGAGATTGGCTTAACCAACTCCCAGTCTATTGTCTGATGCACGGACATATACTGCAGGTATGTTAGAGGATACATACGCTCCGTGTTCGTGAGAAAGAATCTCCTTTTACTGATTTAATGGAGCCACTTGTAATCTCCATTGTACGCGTCGGAAAAATTGAAACCGCGCAAATTCTTTATTTGATTGTAAATAAAATTACAACGGATCAATAATCCAATTATAAAAGTGGAAAAAATTGTTGGATCTCCCCTTTGTTTAATGCTAGGTTCTCATATAGCGATGGAGAGTGATTCTTATTCTCCATTGACGAACCGAACCGGAAGCTTGATTTTTGGATCTTCTTGCTCTCATTGGAAACCCACTGGTTAGGTATGAAACCTTAATCAGTGGCTAAAATCTTAAAGAGATTAGAAACTCCACTTGAACTCAGCAAGTTTATAGAATTTTCTCCTCCAAAACAATATGTATTTAGCAACCTTGTGCTTAGCTTTTAGCCTTCTGTATTTATCCAGCTTCAAGCATCAAGTATCAAGTGTGCCTTTTAGTGGATTCTCCTCCTTTTCTCCTCAGAGCTCCTATCATTTTACTCCGAGTTCCCTCCGAGGTCCTCCGAGGTCCTCCCTCCAGAGGTCCCCTTAGAGAGGTGTCCTCTTTTTTTTTTTTTTCAGAGCCCCCTTTTTCTCTTGCTATTCATAACTATTTATAGAGGAATTAGAGTGTAACCAACCCCTTAAATTTTTTCATAATGGGAAGGGTGTAACCAGCTCCTTAAATCTCTCAATAATGAGAAGTTATTCCCCATTATGTGGAGAGAAAATAGGGGTGTAACTGTCCAAATTCGCGGCTGTCAGTTACAGCAGAAATGTGGGTTTCGCGCTGGATGCGGACCTTACTTTGATGTTGAGACACGCAGCTCACATGCTCGCGGCTGTGTTGAAAAGTGGAGCTGCTCAGGCTCGCGTTTGAGTTGAATTGTGAGGTCCACGTCTGACGACCTCCGCTTCTGAAAAAGGACGCGAGGTCCGCGTTTAGTGACCTTTGCGTCTGACAAAGGATGCGAGGTCCGCATCTGGCGACCTCCGTGGCTAAAATTGGAATGCGACGTCCGCGTTGGACAAAGGACGCGAAGTCCGCGTCCGGCGACCTCCACGTCTGAGACTGGAATGCGACCTCCACGTCTGACAGAGGACGCGATCTCCACGTTTGCAATTGGAATGTGACCTATGCGTCTGACAGAGGATGTGAGGTCCAAGTCTGAGGTTGGAACGCGACCTCCACGTTTGCGAGGTCCGCGTCTGAGGCTTTGTCCTTAGTAATTTTTTGATAGCCTACAGAACTCCCTCCAAAGTTTTTAAAACTTCACGATTGACTGAGACAAATTTCAAAATACTTTAGACTTCGGTTGAATTTAGGCTTCCTGTAATCAGACTGGCATTCTTCTGTGAGGCAGTCTTCTGGGGTGCCCTGATGATTGGAAAAGAGATGTGTGTAGATTGCACAGATATTATAGAGAAAAGAGAAGGTTTAGAATCAACCTTTGTGCTTGATCAATCCACAATTGTATTTATAAGGTCAATGTATCCTTTCCAATCTCCGTTATAGCAGAGCCTATACCGGGTCGATTCTCCGGGAGAGCTAGCGATGTAAGCGTTACGGTTCAAAGTGAAATAAGAAAACGAAGATTCTTCTTTGTATTTACACAAATGCAACAAACATGGAAAAGAAAATAGAAGAAGTGGTTGATTTGTGCTTGATGGAAAAGAAACCAAAAGAACTTTAGTAAAGTGTATTGCTAAGAGAAAAGAAGCTAGTAAAGAAAATGTTTGGAAGACTTTAGATGAGAAAGTACATGGCTAGCTAACTTTACTTCGCTAACTTACTATACTCAATGGTGATGCTTGATTGCCTCATGTTGATTCATTGGCAAATAGATATGACTTTGCTTGTTTGTTCAAGTACTTTACCGTTTTGAAGATGAGTGTTCCTTTAGTTCATAGCTTGAAGCCTCATATTGATTCATTGGCTCTCTAGATAGATTATCAATGATGAACTCTAGGATTGGTACTCAAGGGATGCTAGGTTAGAAGAATCAACATTCATTTAAACATTCAAGACATAACAACAAATTAGCTTGAAGTAAAGAAGTTGTTCTACAAGTAGCACATGTTTGGTGATCCATCTCCATGTTCCATCAAGGCACTTGTTTTAGACAAGGCTCTAAATGAGGCACACATGAGTCATATGGAGTATGTACAAGCATTCACCAAGGGAAAGCAACTCTACTTCCTTGGTAAGTAAAAGAAACTCTCACAATGTAAGTATAAAGATAAGCAATCATTCAAAGAGATAGAAGTTAGCTATGTAAGTTGTTAGCTAGCCATGCAATAGAAATTTAGCTATCCATTACACAAGTAACAAAGCAACACTTCATGATGTAAAGCAAAGAGAAGTAAAGCAAGTAAGTAAAGCAATGCAAAGTAAAACGTACTAGAACTTGCAAAGAGAAGACGAAGCTTTGATTAACCCTTGTTACAAGTGATGTCACCTCCTTGATTACAAGCTTTCAACAGCACTCACTTTCTCTCTTTGACAAAATCTCTATGAGGAAGAAGATGGAGACTAAAACCTAGGAGAAGACTAAAACAAAATACAAGAGTTTCCCTAGTTCTCTCCTCTCTCTTCTCTGTTTTTTTGTGCAGACCCTGGTCCTCTATTTATAGCCCTCAGTGAGAAGCTTCGAGAGCCAGGTTGTTGGCGCAAAATCTGGGATCTAACGGCTTCATAACCGCCGCAGATACGCGGGAAAATCTAGGTTTTGGCGGCAAAATCTGGGCCGTTGAGCCCTGATTTTCTGGTACAGGTTCGTTGCGAGGTTGTTATCCACGTGGCCTTCTGGAAGATTCAGTTGGCGCGCGGATCTCTCTGAATCCAGATTCAAATCTTGGGCTTCTTTTTGGGCTTTTGAATTAATCTCTTTAATTATTGCTAATTAAAGAGATTAATGGGCTTTCTCTCTTTTAAGTTGTGGACCTGCAAAAAATAGAGAGGAAAGGATTAAAAATCACGTTTTATATACAATATGCATGGTATGGAAGTGGTAAAATATGCAAATATGTGTAACAATCACACCCCCATACCTAGCTTTTGCTCGTCCTCGAGCAAAAAAAAGAAAGAAAAAAAAAGAAAATCCTACCAATTTTATTACACCACTTTCGCAGGTGACGCGATTGCACTGAGCACGTGCAACAAGCCGTTAAACCTCTAGGTTACCCTAGAGGAGGAGTGTTGTCTCCTGAGGGTTTTCAGCGGATTGCACCCACAAAATCCATAAAGAAAAATAAAAGGGTTAGTGAAATTTTTGATCCATGTTTTAAAGATTCTAACTTGAGCTATAGGTTTCAGGTTACCCTAAACTTTTCATTCCTCTTATAAGTGTCTAATTGGAGTTTTGTTTTCAGCTTAGGTTAAGATTTTAGGGAAAAGATCAAAAACCGGATTTTGCATCAATCCTAGGATATATACATCTATAAATATGAAGGATCTTTCTTAGACCAAGTTCATTTATTTACTAATATATATAATATATTTTTTTCTTTTATTTTTTTATTTTATTTACAATGTTTATTTATTTACATTTCCTTAGCATCCTTAGGCTTTCTAGTTTACCCTTGTAGCGAGCCTTTAACCGATGACTCCCAAACCAGACGGTCTTAGGGCACCAGATGAGAAAACATCCCTCGGGTTTAAGGTCTCGAGTAAAAAAGGCCACGAAGGAATTTAAGGACTTAGCCACCTTTAGGCGTGATCGACAATGCTTCTTGAGGCACGGCTAACCAGCTTAGTCAGTGGCTAAGTATTTATTATTTATTTATGTACATCTCTTTTTTTTTCTTTTATATTTTTTTATTATATATATGTAAATAAAATCACAAAGTCTTTGATTAATCCTTCAATATGTTTAATGTTTATATCTAAAGAAAGAATTAAAATCTAGTAATTTTTCTAATCCTTTATTACTTAACCTAAAAATCTAACAAAACTCCTCTTTTCAACTTATAATTAGAAATCTTAATTTAGAGCTTCCTTAATCCCTAAATTTCAAGTTTGATTCTTTAAACATGGATCAAAGAATTTCTTCTTCTTTTTTTTTTATATTTTTTTATTGTTCTAAAAGAAAAGGTAAAATCTAAAAAGAAAGTAGAAAATCTCTAAAGAAAGGTAAAATCTAAAAGAAAATAAAAACCTAAAAAGAAAGTGAAAAATCCTAAAAAATAAAAGGCCTAAAAAGAAAGTGAAAAATCCTAAGTTAGCATCTACCCCCCCATACCTATCTCATGCATTGTCCTCAATGTATGCAAGATAAAAAGAATGCATGAAATAGATAAAGGATAAAGCTACTCCCTCTGTCGCTTTGGACCGCGGTGGTGTTAGGTTCAGCCGATTGTGATCTCTTCAACATTGCCTCCATACTAGCTAATCGAGAGGATTGCTCCTCTACCTTCTTTCTCAGCCTCACTTGACCCCTAAAGATTTTCTTTCTGCCCTTCCAGATGGTGGACATGAAGGTTCGTGACTCAGTTGGGAGGTCCTGCCTCCAGAATTGGGGCTCATCTATCGCCTCCAGGCTTTCCTCTGAAGAGGAATCCACAGGTACATTCTCAGGCTGGGCACTGGGTGTCCAGAGCGCCTGCAAGCAACCATTATATGAGCTTGTGGGTCTCTCTACAGTAACAGGCACTTGGTCAAATGTATTAAAGACAGCGTCTGATATGAACTGTTTACACAGACGTGTGATTAAGATTGCATGGGAATGTTTTGCACCCCGAGTGCGGGAGGAATTGTCAAGAATAGCATGGAAGATGGCCCTATTCAAACAGACCGTGTGGCTATGTGTCATTAAATCATGAATTATCTGTTACATGGGTCTGTTAAAGGAAGATTGGTGGTCAAGCCCAAAAATGTTGCGTTGGACCCAACGTCCAATGCAATGAACATTTCGAAAGGTCGTGTTGGCTTTGAGCCCACGGTCCTGAATTGTACAGCGGACCCCCATGATGGGTATGTAATCTAGCAAGGGCAAAGGGTCACTATGGTGGGGATAAATGGGGACAGCAGTGATTTCAGCAATAAGTGGGATGATAACAAAGATGTCACCGAATGGCATGTGAGATACAAATTGGTGTGTGTCATGATTCACAGATGCATGATCAATTGAATTATAAAAAGTAGTGACAAGATCAGGGCAATAATATGCATCGTAGTCATTGTTATCATAGACCAAAGAGTACCAATTCCATGAACGTATTCTATCCACAAAAATGTGCCCATACCCCCCACTATCATTCAAAAGTATGAAAAAATCCCTTTCTACAAACAAATTCGGGGCCATGTATGATAATGGATCTTAAAGCAAAGGATTTTAGAGAGGAAATTGCAAACCACCCCCAGAGATCGTGGGGGGAAATCTAAAAACAGTTGTGCAGAAGGCACCCGGGACAGAATCTGGAAGAATGGCTCTGGATCTGCCAGCAGCAGAGGCAATCAGCCGACCAAAATTTTTCTGGGCGCCAGAGATGGCCGGAGTGCGGCGGAATTTCGGCCAGAAGTGGGTTTTTGCGGCAGATCTGAAGATTCTGGTGAAGGAAAAAATTGGCAGGGGTTGGCTCTGGAAGAAGGAGTTTAGCTCTGAGGGGATTTCTGCGTGTGAGGGAGAAAAGGTAGGTGAGGAGAGTATTTATAGGGGGTAGAAAAAATGGGATTTCCAATTTTATCCCTAGGTCAAAGGTATATTTACAACCCTAGGTCAAAGGAGTTTGAAAATGAATGGAATCCTAGGGAAGAGAAATTCCTAGGAATGTGAAACTCTTATAAGCACAAAAAATCCCTAATTTTTTTTCTTTATTTTTATTTTTTATGTATTATTTACAAAATGTGTAAAAGAAAATTATTTACAAGTGTGGTCCCAAAATGATATTCAGGAAAATGCGCGGGAAACTATACAGATGGAATGGTCACAGATAAACTGGGTCGTGAAGACCCAATTCATGAACTTCTTGTGACACGACTTCCGTGGTAAGGAATGGCTTTAAACGTTGACCGTTCACAGTGAATGTTTTGCCATTATTCGGGTCAAGAATCTCGATCGCACCGTGGGAAAAGACTTTTTGAACAATGAATGGTCCTGACCACCTGGTTCTCAATTTACCAGGGAAAAGGTGGAGTCGTGAATTATACAACAGAACCTTTTGTCCTACGATAAAAATTTTCCTGTGAATGGATTTATCGTGAAAAAGCTTGGTTCTGTGTTTAGTGATCCGAGCATTGTCATATACTTCGTTTCTTAACTCTTCAAGCTCAGATATCTGCAACTTCCTTAATGCACCGGCTTCATCCAAATCCAAGTTCAGCTGCTTTAAAGCTCACATAGCTCGGTGTTCTAATTCAACTGGCAAGTGACAAGGTTTTCCAAATATAACTCGATATGGAGACATACCGAGGACAGTCTTGTAAGCGGTCCTGTATGCCCATAAGGCATCAGTGAGTTTGATGGACCAATCCTTACGGTTCTGTCCTACAATTTTCTCCAAAATGAGTTTTATCTGTCTATTCGTGACTTCAACTTGCCCATTGGTTTGAGGATGGTAAGCCGTGGATAATTTGTGAGTAATAGAGCATTTACACATCAAGGCTTCAAAAGCCCTATTGCAAAAATGACTCCCATTGTCGCTTATTATCGCACGGGGGGCTCCGAAGCGAGAGATGATGTTTTCTCTTAAAAACTTAATGACAACATGGTTGTCATTTGTCCTTGTAGGAATTGCTTCAGCCAATTTGGAAACATAATCTACGGCTACCAAAATGTATTGGTTACCGTATGACAGAGGAAAGGGTCCCATAAAATCGATGCCCCAGAGGTCGAAAATTTCGACTTCCAAGATGGGTGTGAGGGGCATCATGTCTCTCTGTGTGATACGACCCGTCATTTGACACTTATCACAAAGCTTGCAAAAATTATATGCATCCTTAAAGAGAGTGGGCCAGTAAAATCCACTCTGAAGCACTTTCTCAGCAGTTTTCCGTGGACCAAAATGTCCACCGCAAGCTAATTTGTGACAAAATGTCAAAACACTCTGATGTTCATCCTAAGGAAGGCACCTACGTATGATCTGGTCAGGACAATATTTGAATAAATACGGTTCATCCCAAAAGAAGAACCGCATTTGACGCATGAAACGATTTTTTCCTGACTTGACCAATGAGAAGGTATTTGCCTGGTAGCAAGGTAATTCACAATGTCAGCATACTAGTTCTCTCCACACATCCCAAAAATGTGTTCGTCAGGGAAATCGTCATTAATTGGTATACTCTCCTTAGGTGCATTTGGGATTCTCGACAAATGATCAGCTACCACGTTCTCAACGCCCTTTTTATCTTTAATCTCCAAATCAAACTCTTGCAAAAGAAGTATCCATCGAATCAGTCTTGCCTTAGCATCCTTCTTTTGCATCAAGTATTTTAGGGCGGAGTGATCAGTGAAAACTATCGTCCTGGACCCTAGCAGATATTGGCGAAATTTCTCCAACGCAAAGACAACCGCTAAAAATTCCTTTTCAGTAGTTGTGTAATTGAGTTGGGCATCATTCAGCGTTCTGCTAGCATAATAGATTACGTGTTGCCTATTATCAATACGCTGCCCTAAAACAGCGCCTATAGCAAAGTCAGAGGCATCACACATAATCTCAAAAGGCTTGGTCCAATCTGGTGCAGAGATGATCGGTGCTGAGACAAGTCTACTTTTAAGCTCTTTCCACGATTTTTGACATTCCTCATCAAATATAAAGGGTACATCCTTTCCTAAAGATTTGTCAAGGGTCTTGCAATGTTGCTAAACCCTTGAATGAATCGTCTATAGAAGCCAGCGTGCCCTAAGAATGATCTAATGTCCTTTAAACATGTTGGTTCAGTGAGCTTCGTTATGACTTCCACTTTAGATTTGTCCACCTTGATTCCTATTCTTGATACCTTGTGCCCAAGTACGATTTCTTGCTTGACCATAAAGTGACATTTTTCCCAGTTAAGTGTCAAATTTTTCTCCATACAGGGTTGTAACACCAGCTTTAAATGGTACAAGCATTGCTCAAAGGAATCCCCATAAATCGAGAAATCATCCATAAAAATTTTCAGAAAATTTTCCACCATGTCCGAAAAGAGGCTCAACATGCAACGTTGAAATGTTGCAGGAGCATTGCAAAGGCCGAAGGGCATCCTTCGGTATGCAAACGTTCCAAAAGGACAGGTGAAGGTAGTCTTATCTTGGTCCTCGAGAGCAATTGGGATTTGATTGTATCCTGAATATCCATCCAGGAAACAGTAATACTCGTGTCCTGCCAATCTCTCCAGCATTTGATCAATGAAAGGAAGTGGAAAGTGGTCTTTACGTGTGGCAGTGTTCAGTTTCCTGTAATCAATACAAACTCGAATCTTCGTTGGAAGACGTGTTTGTATCAATTCTTTATTCTCATTTTCCACCACAGTAAATCCAGCTTTCTTAGGCACAGCATGAACTGGACTAACCCACTGACTATCGGATATGGGATAGATAATCCCATTGTCAAATAGTTTCAAAATCTCAGATCTAACAGCTTCTTGCATAATGGGGTTAAGTCTACGCTGTGGGTCTCGTTTAGGCTTGGCATCTTCCGTCAAATGAATCCTATGTTGAACAATGGAAGGACTAATCCCCTTGATATCAGCCATTGTCCAACCAATGGCCTCTCTATTTTCCCTTAACACAGTCAGAAGGTCCTCTTCTTGTTGTTTAGTGAGATTGGATGCAATGATTACCGGAAAGGATTCCTTCTCATCCAAGTACTTGTACTTGAGATGGTCGGGAAGAGTCTTAAGCTCAGAATAAGGGACCGGATCTATCACTGGTTGTTCATGGTGCAAGGGAAGAATAGGGGTGGAATTAGTAGTCCTTTCAACATTTGATCCAACAATCTGATCAAGGTTGAAGTCATCCCACTCCAACTCAAACTCCTCTTCAGACTCATACTCCACCTCGTCGATATGTTCACTAGTCAAACCCTCAATCAAGTTCACTTCGAAAGAATCATTGTCCACATCCCTTGGCTGCTTCCCCAGATGGAAGACATTCACCTCTTTCGTCATATCTCCGAACGTTAGACGCATCAATCCATTTCGGTAGTTGATGATCGCATTCGCTGTGGCTAAGAAAGGACGTCCGAGAATGACGGGTGTTTGCGCTCTGTGATTTTGTACGGGTTGTGTTTCTAAAACAACAAAATCCACGGGGTAAATGAATTCCCCGACCCGTATCAAAACATCTGTAATTTCCCCCTTTGGAATCTTTACAGAGCGGTCAGCCAATTGGATAGTCATCTGGGTTGGACGAAGGTTGCCTAACCCTAACTGCTGATATACGGAAAAGGGGAGAAGATTGATGCTTGCGCCCAAGTCTAGCAAAGCTCTATTTATGGTGGTCTGCCCTATGATGCAAGAAATGGTAGGGCTCCCTGGATCTTTGTATTTCACAGGGATAGGACCATTGAGCAGTTCACTTATGTTGGAAGCCAAGAAGACTTTTTTAGGGACATTTGCTTTTCTCTTTTTGGTACACATTCTTTCAGAAACTTGGCGTAGGATGGGACTTGTTGAATGGCATCTAAGAGAGGGACATTGATTTGTACTTGGTTGAATATCTCTCTTATCTTCTCCATGTGAGCATTCATCTTATGATTTGTAAGCCTATTTGGGAACGGGACAACAGGCTTGTATGTCTGCTCATCAACTTTCTCTTTTCCTTTGGACTGGGAAGTGGATGGTTGTGTGCTTGATGAAGGATTGTCTTGCAAGGGCTGGTTTGGAACAGAAGGTGGTGGCACAGATTTGGGAGACTGATTCGAAACCTTATTATCTACATGCTTCCCAGATCTAAGGATTTAAATGGCTTGGCATTGGCTGGGTCCCAAGTCTTCAACTTCGTGCAGGGGAAAATTGGCTTTGGGATTTGGCACAGGTTAGCTAGGCAGCATTCCTTTTTGTCTTTCAGTCAGAGTGTTAGCCAACTGCCCTATCTGGATTTGCAATTTGTTCATGTCCTGCTGCTGATTGTTCATCATTGAAGCTTGGGTCTTAGATAAAGTTTCTATCATTTTCTCCAAATCAGAAATTCTCTTGTCTGAAGGATTGGGTGGTGGATGATGCTGATACTGGGGTGATTATAACACAATATTGCATATTTTACCACATAATCCCCATGCATATTACAAATAAATACATGATTTTTACTAATCTTCTCTACATATTTGCAGGTACACACTCTCAAGGAGATAAAGCAAATAATCACTTTAATTAACACTAATTAAAGTGATTAATTCAAGATTAAGATAAAGCCAAATTTGAATCCCAGATCCAGAGAGATCCGCGCGCCAATTGAAGATTCTAGAAGGCCACGTGGATAACTACCTCTCAACCAATCAGCAACAGAAATCTGTTGCTGAACAGATTCAGTTATGCCGAGCTGGCGCGGCAAGGGCGCGGCAGATCTGGGGCCGTTGAGCCCCAGATTTTGCGCCAACAGACTGGGTTCTGGATCCTTCTCCTGGGGGCTATAAATACCTGCACCTGGCCTGCGAGCAAAAACTGAACAGCAAGAGGAGGAGATTAGAGATTAGTTGCATGTATTAGGTTTTCTTTATGTTGTAGTCCTCCTTCCTCTTCTTCCCTAGATTTCATTGCAAGAGAGAGATTGTAAGAGAGAGAGAGCTTGTACTATCAAGGAGTGACAACTTGAAGCAATACAAGGATTGATCCATTCTCTTCAATTCTACTCGAGCTTGATTCTAGTTTACTCGCTTTCTTTACTTGCTTTCTTTACTTGCTTTCTTTTACTTCATGTTTTGCTTTGTTTTTGTTATGGCTTGTAGCTAACTCTTTCTCCATGTACTAGCTAACCACTAGCCTTGCCATCTTCACCAACTCATGGGTGATCGCTTTACTTCATCTTGCAAGTTGGATGGTCTTCTCTTCTCCGACGAGTTAAACCACCCGTCATCATAGTGAGAAAGTAATTAGATCAACACGCAAGACGAAACCTACGCCGATGGAGTGACAACATGAGGCACGCCTTCACTATCACGGAGTTTGGTAAGCTTTGGTAAGGTATTAAGGAAAGCTAGTCGTGGTTTGCTTCTTTCCAAGCAATTCTATTCTTGATCTCTTTTTAATTCTCACCATGAACAATTCTTCCACTTCTTGCATCTCTTGTTCCATGTTTTATTCATTCTTTTAAGCAAAGAAGACACTTCGTTTACTCTTCTCACCACGATTCGTAACGCTTCCATCGCTAGCTCTCCCTGAGGTTCGACACGGTATAGCTCTACGCTATAACGGAGACAAGAAAAGGTTGTATTGAACTTTATACATACATAGCACCAAGGTAAATTCTAAACAACATTTACACACACCTTTCTCGTCTAATCAAATTTTTGGCGCCGTTGCCGGGGAGAGCAACGGATTTTCTTTAAAGTGAGAAACTAAACGAATTTTCTTCTCTGTTACAGGTTACAGGTTGAAGAAACAAAAAACTTTGCATAGCAGTGACATATAAGTGACTCTGGGCCTCTGCTCTCGAAAGCAGAGACCAGAAGTCCTCTGACTTGCCACGTTCCCACGGCAAAAGCCGCGCAGGCGCGGCAAGAAAGAGATAACTACTGACAAATTTTCTGCAGGGACTCTGATTCTGCAAAATACATTTGCTGCTATATTTGAATTTCTGTATTCTTCACCTGATATCTGCTAATTTAAACAACAGTAAAAAATTGGTTGAAATTATTAAAAATTGATTAGACATTTGCATTTCTAGGCACGTGTCTTTCAATTCTTTTACTTTTACTGTTGAAGAGTGCTGGAGGCAAGGTACGTTTTGCATTGCATATAGATTAGGAATCATCTCTTGCTTGATTTTCAAGCTTTGAGTGAATCCTTGTTATATTTCTTGTACACTTGCACAATTCAAATTTAAGGGCATACCCGTAAATAAGATAAGGTGGGGGAGTTCATTACCCTTTCCTTAGCCCGAAAATCATTTTCCCAAGCACTCACTAACCCAAGCCTAATTTAATAAAAAAATAGACGTTGGCCCTAGGGACATCTCGGACTCAATTAGGAGATTATCCTAAGGGGAAAAAGTGTTGGAATTTAACTCTTGCAAAATCGGTGTCTAGGAAAGGGGTTGAGGGCCGAAAGCCCGAAGGTTGCTGGTTACTTAATTAAGGAACGTCTTCAGACGGAAAACCTCCCACCAACCTTACCCTTCCCTGGCTGATTAGCTTGTGGTTAGAGTCTACACTCAACCTCCCGTGGACAGTCTATCAGTTAGGAGTCGTCTAGGTCCTAAGTTTACACTAACTTAGGTTAGAATTTTTTTTCTTTTGTTTGTTTGTTTGTTTGTTTGTTTTTTTTTGTATTGTGTGATATGGCTTACAACTACAATTCTTTCCATCCTAATAATAATCCATATTTCACACCATCTCCATATTCGGATAATTCCAACCCGGTGTTTTATAATATGCACCAACCAAATACACCGGGTTGGCCTTATCCGAATCAATATGACCCATACCCCCCATCTGATAACTATAATTTCCATAATAATTTCAACTCTTCACCGAGTAATTGGGGATTCCAGTCCCCCGAGTTTAATTATCAACCTCCTTGTCCACCATATTCACCGAGTCCACAATATCCACAATATTCATTTCCAGAATCCGCTTCATATACTCCTTTTTCTGAACCACCAATGGAAGAAAAATCTGAGTTACTAAGGAGTTTAGAAGCCAATCTACAGAGGGCCGAGCAACAATTTCACGAAACATTTGCCCCTCCAATTCCACAGTATTTTCAAGAGTCTTACTCAGTTCCACCTTTTCCTAATGAACAACCATTTGTCATGGAAACGAGTAAAGATTTCTTGTGTGAGTCTACTCTTCCATCACCACACAGTTTTGACTCACAATTTCATCACCAATTCCAAAACAATTCTTCATCTTTTCAACAAAATGATAAACCAATGAATTGTGAAAAGATGCTTGAATTCCTGACTCATGCTCGAAATGATCGTAACCGTGACATAGATTTGATGATCCAAACTCTTCATTCTCATTCTATTTCTAATGTCACTAACCATTCTGTCAAAGAGTCATGTAGTTTTGGAAATCAAGATTCAATTTTAGCACAATCACCTGAACTTGTCCAAAATTCAGATCCCATAGACATTTTGGCAAGTTTTTCATTTCCTAAAATTGAACTTGTCCAAACGTCAAATCCCATTGACATTTTGGCAAGTTTTTCATCTCCTACAACTGAACTTGTCCAAACTTCAGATCCAGTTGACATTTTGGCAAGTTTTCCTTTCCCTGAAATTGAACTTGAACATGATTATGATCCTGAACTTTCACCAGATGATTCAACTCTACTTCCTGATTCAATCATGACTTCCATATCCTTACCTGATTTCACTTCATTTCCCAAGTCAGAATTGGATCCAGTACCCATCTGTTGTGAAATTGAATCACCAATCTTTTATGATGATCACATTGAACTTGACCAATTTCATACTTCTGAAAATCCCATTGATAAATTGGCAAGTTCACATTTTATTGAACTACATGAGGAATGTGATCTTGAACCCCAACTTAGTGATTCAATTCTTTTTCCTGATTCAGTAATGACTCCGGTATCTTTACCTCACTTCAATCTTCTCCCGGAGTCGACATTGGATCCTTTCCCAATTCACAATGAAGTTGAATCACACATCTTTAAGGATCATGTCGAACTTGACCAATTATACCTTTTTGAAGATCCTATTGACAAATTGGCAAGTTCTCCATTTTGTGGAATTGAACTAAATGAGATATGTGACCTAGATTTTCACATCTGTGATCCAGTTCAAATCCCTGAATCATTATTGACTCCTGTTATATTACCCAATTTGAGTAACATTCTAGAGTCAGTTTTGATTCCCATCCCTCCTGAACTTGAATCACCAATTTTTGATAGTCACATTCCATTGTTGGACAATACATGTGGACTTGAGTTTCCATTTCTTGACTTGGACCCACTTCCTGAACCAATTTCGATTCCCGAACCTTTACTTGACTTCATTCACTTCCCTGAGTCGGTGTTCCTTTCCGAGTCCAAGTCAACCGTTCTATCATTTCATATTCCATTCTGGGACAAGGTAGTTGATGAATTTAACTCAGAAATTATTTTAAAAATTTGGAAATTAGATGGGGTCATGTACTTAATAAAAATCTTTCAAGAATTTATCTTTTTAGTGGGTCATATTCATGATATTTCTGGTGGGTTCCTCAAAACCTAAAGAAAAGTTGATTGGGCCATGTTTCGTGGACCAATCCGACCACCACCGGAACCACCACCTTAAGGTAATTTTTTCCTTCCCTCTTCATTTTTTCATGCATACATATATCATGATGCATTGAGGACAATGCATGAAATAAGTGTGGGGGAGGGTTTACTAACATAGAGTTTTTAGATTTTCTTTCTTTTACATTTCTTTTACAAGAATATAAAAAATAAAAAAATATAAAAATAAAAACTTTTTGAAATAAGAGACAAAGTTTTGATCTATTTTTAAGAAAATTAAGATGTATCTTAGAAATTAAGAAAGCCTTAATTATGACATCTTAAACCTAGTTGAAATAATAGATCTTGTTTGAGATTATAGGCTAAGTAAGTTAAATTGGTGAGATATTTTTATCTTGAATTTTTTGCCTTAGATTGTTTGCACTTCACACTTACACATTTCTTGGGATGGAAACAAAGACCAAAATGCCATAAAAATAAAAGAAAAAAATTTTTTATAAATAAACATCACTTATTAAGCTGGATAATTATGCCTCAAGAAGCATGATTATTCACGCCTAACGGTGGTGAAAACCTATTAAGCTGGATAAATGTGCCTCAAGAAGCATGATTATTCACGCCTAACGGTGATTATAAATAATCCCCTTTAGTTTTGTGGCCTTTTTCACTCGAGTCCTTTAACCCGAGGGATGTTTTCTCATCTGGTGCCCTAGAACCATCTGGTTTGGGAGTCATCGGTTATAGGCTCGCTACATGGGTGAACTAGAAAGCCTAAGAAAACTAAGGGAAGAAAAAAGAGAAAAAGAAAAATAAATAAATAAATAAATGGCTTGATGGTTAGAGTTGAAATCCCAGAAATTTTCACTGAGCACGGTGTGCATATTATCTAGGTTTTATGAAAGATAAAGTATTCAATCCAATTTTGAACTCTTACCTTAATTGAAAACAAGATCTTGCATGGAGACTAAGTTTAAGAAAGAATAATTATAGGTGGACTTATGACCTAGGATCACTTATATTTTTGCAAAAATAGTTCGTAAACATGTCTCTTGTTCAAAATGAGTTTTCAAAACACTAACATTTGTTTTCTTTTCTTTATGGATTTTGTGGGTGTAATCCGCTGAAAACCCTCAGGAGACAACACTCCTCCTCTAGGGTAACCTAGAGGTTTAACGGCTTGTTGCACACGCTCAGTGCAATCGCGTCACCTGCGAAAGTGGTGTAATAAAATTGGTAGTATAGTTTTTCTTTTTTCTTCTTTGTTTTGCTCGGGACGAGCAAAAGAATAAGTGTGGGGGTGTGATTATAACACAATATTGCATATTTTACCACATAATCCCCATGCATATTACAAATAAATACATGATTTTTACTAATCTTCTCTACATATTTGCAGGTACACACTCTCAAGGAGATAAAGCAAATAATCACTTTAATTAACACTAATTAAAGTGATTAATTCAAGATTAAGATAAAGCCAAATTTGAATCCCAGATCCAGAGAGATCCGCGCGCCAATTGAAGATTCTAGAAGGCCACGTGGATAACTACCTCTCAACCAATCAGCAACAGAAATCTGTTGCTGAACAGATTCAGTTATGCCGAGCTGGCGCGGCAAGGGCGCGGCAGATCTGGGGCCGTTGAGCCCCAGATTTTGCGCCAACAGACTGGGTTTTGGATCCTTCTCCTGGGGGCTATAAATACCTGCACCTGGCCTGCGAGCAAAAACTGAACAGCAAGAGGAGGAGATTAGAGATTAGTTGCATGTATTAGGTTTTCTTTATGTTGTAGTCCTCCTTCCTCTTCTTCCCTAGATTTCATTGCAAGAGAGAGATTGTAAGAGAGAGAGAGAGCTTGTACTATCAAGGAGTGACAACTTGAAGCAATACAAGGATTGATCCATTCTCTTCAATTCTACTCGAGCTTGATTCTAGTTTACTCGCTTTCTTTACTTGCTTTCTTTACTTGCTTTCTTTTACTTCATGTTTTGCTTTGTTTTTGTTATGGCTTGTAGCTAACTCTTTCTCCATGTACTAGCTAACCACTAGCCTTGCCATCTTCACCAACTCATGGGTGATCGCTTTACTTCATCTTGCAAGTTGGATGGTCTTCTCTTCTCCGACGAGTTAAACCACCCGTCATCATAGTGAGAAAGTAATTAGATCAACACGCAAGACGAAACCTACGCCGATGGAGTGACAACATGAGGCACGCCTTCACTATCACGGAGTTTGGTAAGCTTTGGTAAGGTATTAAGGAAAGCTAGTCGTGGTTTGCTTCTTTCCAAGCAATTCTATTCTTGATCTCTTTTTAATTCTCACCATGAACAATTCTTCCACTTCTTGCATCTCTTGTTCCATGTTTTATTCATTCTTTTAAGCAAAGAAGACACTTCGTTTACTCTTCTCACCACGATTCGTAACGCTTCCATCGCTAGCTCTCCCTGAGGCTCGACACGGTATAGCTCTACGCTATAACGGAGACAAGAAAAGGTTGTATTGAACTTTATACATACATAGCACCAAGGTAAATTCTAAACAATATTTACACACACCTTTCTCGTCTAATCATGGGGCGGAAAATTTGCTTGGTAAGGCACAGGATTTTGATATGACTGGAATCTTGGTGGGCTCTGGTATGAATGGATATTTGGTGGGTTCTGGTGGTAAGTCGGTGGATGAGACTGAGCAGGGTATTGTTGTGGAAATGGTTGTCTCGGCTGCTCAGGACCAGACTGACTCCAAGAAAAATTAGGATGGTTTCGCCATCCAGGATTATAGGTTTTGGAGTAAGGATTGTAAGTGGGTCTGGTGTACGCGGCATTCGTACTCTCCTGAAACATTTGAGTTTGATACACTGGACACTCCTCAAACAGATGATTCAGATCATGACAGTAGGTACAACCCGGATTTACCACAGATGGGTTGACCTGATTCACAGCAGAGTTTTCCCTGGACTCTAGCAACTCAATCCTCTTCATCAACTGTGTGATTTTAGCTTCTGCATCTATTGAGGATCCTATTGAATGTAAACCAGTTCTGGAAGTTGTGGGTGTGGGTTTCTCAGTACATGACTCCCACTGGACTGTCTTTTCAGCTAAAGCCTCAAAAAG
Source organism: Agave tequilana (assembly GCA_038442645.1). Classification (NCBI taxonomy): domain Eukaryota; kingdom Viridiplantae; phylum Streptophyta; class Magnoliopsida; order Asparagales; family Asparagaceae; genus Agave; species Agave tequilana. Next base: position 369,620 of record JAVJIF010030444.1, read on the forward strand.
ATCCCAACCCTGATCTTCATCCTTCTTTAAGAATTCTCCTTGACACATGGTTTCAAGGAGCGTCTTAGTCTGATAATCGAGCCCATCATAGATAATCTGGCACTGGCGCCATTTTTCTATACAGTGATGGGGACACAGGGCTACTAGGTCTTTGAAGCGCTCAAAGTACTTCCAAAACGGTTCATTTGCTTCTTGTTTGAATTGCATTATATTCTTCCTCATAATGGCTGTCTTATGGATAGGATAAAACTTTTTAAGAAAGACCTTAACGAAATCATCCCAAGAAGAAATTGAGCTGACTGGGAGATTATAAAGCCACTTCTTAGCAATATCCTTAAGTGCAAAAGGTATAAACCTAAGTCTGACAGCATCTTCGGTTAACTGGGAAATTCTCATCATAAGGCATACTTCTTCAAACTCCCGAATGAAGAAGTACGCATCCTCAGATTCAAGGCCATGGAATCGTGGAAGTGTGTTTATGAACTGGGGCTTCAAAGTTATTTCCATTTGTGTTTGGGAGGAGAATGCAAGATGGAAGTGATGTGCGAATAGGATAGAACTTGTCTTGCAACGAAACGTTGGTGGTCATGATTGTGTCGAGTGGTGGTGTATGTGGCAGTGTAGAGACTCTCACAAGCCTAGCAGAATTAGGATCTCGATACCACTCTTGCATACAATTACACAATCAACGTGCACCGATCACACTGTCGAAAAATGAAAAAGAACAATCAAGAAAAAAGAAAAAAATTATACCACTTCCATACCATGCATATTGTATATAAAAACGTGATTTTTAATCCTTTCCTCTCTATTTTTTGCAGGTCCACAACTTAAAAGAGAGAAAGCCCATTAATCTCTTTAATTAGCAATAATTAAAGTGATTAATTCAAAAGCCCAAAAAGAAGCCCAAGATTTGAATCTGGATTCAGAGAGATCCGCGCGCCAACTGAATCTTCCAGAAGGCCACGTGGATAACAACCTCGCAACGAACCTGTACCAGAAAATCTGGGCTCAACGGCCCAGATTTTGCCGCCAAAACCTGGATTTTCCTGCGTATCTGCGGCAGTTATGAAGCCGTTAGATCCCAGATTTTGCGCCAACAACCTGGCTCTCGAAGCTTCTCACTGAGGGCTATAAATAGAGGACCAGGGTCTGCACAAAAAAACAGAGAAGAGAGAGGAGAGAACTAGGGAAACTTTTGTATTTTGTTTTAGTCTTCTCCTAGGTTTTAGTCTCCATCTTCTTCCTCCTAGAGATTTTGTCAAAGAGAGAAAGTGAGTGCTGTTGAAAGCTTGTAATCAAGGAGGTGACATCACTTGTAACAAGGGTTAATCAAAGCTTCGTCTTCTCTTTGCAAGTTCTAGTACGTTTTACTTTGCATTGCTTTACTTACTTTACTTGCTTTACTTCTCTTTGCTTTACATCATGAAGTGTTGCTTTGTTACTTGTGTAATGGATAGCTAAATTTCTATTGCATGGCTAGCTAACAACTTACATAGCTAACTTCTATCTCTTTGAATGATTGCTTATCTTTATACTTGCATTGTGAGAGTTTCTTTTACTTACCAAGGAAGTAGTGTTGCTTTCCCTTGGTGAATGCTTGTACATACTCCATATGACTCATGTGTGCCTCATTTAGAGCCTTGTCTAGAACAAGTGCCTTGATGGAACATGGAGATGGATCACCAAAAATGTGCTACTTGTAGAACAACTTCTTTACTTCAAGCTAATTTGTTGTTATGTCTTGAATGTTTAAATGAATGTTGATTCTTCAAACCTAGCATCCCTTGAGTACCAATCCTAGAGTTCATCATTGATAATCTATCTAGAGAGGCAATGAATCAATATGAGGCTTCAAGCTATGAACTAAAGGAACACTCATCTTCAAAACGGTAAAGTACTTGAACAAACAAGCAAAGTCATATCTATTTGCCAATGAATCAACATGAGGCAATCAAGCATCACCATTGAGTATAGTAAGTTAGCGAAGTAAAGTTAGCTAGCCATGTACTTTCTCATCTAAAGTCTTCCAAACATTTTCTTTACTAGCTTCTTTTCTCTTAGCAATACACTTTACTAAAGTTCTTTTGGTTTCTTTTCCATCATGCACAAATCAATCACTTCTTCTATTTTCTTTTCCATGTTTGTTGCATTTGTGTAAATGCAAAGAAGAATCTTCATTTTCTTGTTTCACTTTGAACCGTAACGCTTACATCGCTAGCTCTCCCGGAGAATCGACCCGGTATAGCCTCTGCTATAACGGAGATTAGAAAGGATACATTGACCTTATAAATACAATTGTGGATTGATCAAGCACAAAGGTTGATTCTAAACCTTCTCTTTTCTCTATAATATCTGTGCAATCTACACACATCTCTTTCCCAATCAAATTTTTTGGCGCCGTTGCCGGGGAGAGCAACGGTTTTTGATTTCAAGTGAAGAACTAAACGAATTCTCTTCTCTGTTGCAGGTTACAGGAGAAGAAAACAGGAAAATTTGCATTACAGTATACATATAAGTGGACCTGGGCCTCTGCTCTCGAAAGCAGAGACCAGGATCCCTCTGAATTGCCGCAAATTCTGGGATTTTGCCGCAGAATTGCGACAAGGAGGAGTTGACTACTGACCACTTTTCTGCAGGGCTTGCTTCTCTGCAAAATACAGCTGCTGCAATACTTTAAATCTTGTTTGCTTCACCTGATATCTGCTAATCAACAGTAAAAAATTTGTTGCAAAGTTAAAAAATTGTTTAGACATTTGCATACTAGGCACGTGTCTTTCAATTCCTTTACATTTACTGTTGAAGAGTGCTGGAGACAAGGTACGTAAGCATAGCATATAGACTAGGACTCACTCTTTGTTTGATTTAATTACGCTTTGAGTGAACCTTGTTTGTTGATATCGTACACTTGCACAAATCAACTTTAAGGGCAAAACCCATAAAAAAGATAAGGTGGGGATTTTATCACCCTTTCCTTAGCCTACAAATCATTTTCCCAAGCACTCACAATCCTAAGCTTCTAAATAAAAATTGCTAGACGCTGGCCCTAGGGACATTCGGACTCACTTAGGAGATTATCCTAAGGGGAAAAAGTGTTGGAAAGTGACTTTTGTAAAATCAGTGTCTAGGAAAGGGGTTGAGGGCCGAAAGCCCGAAGGTTACTGGTTACTTAATTAAGGAACGTCTCTGACGGAAAACCTCCCACCAACCTTACCCTTACCTGGCTGATTTGCTTATAGTCAAAGTCTACACCAAACCTCCTGTGGACGATCTAAAGTTAGGAGTCGTCTAGGTCCAAGAAACCTAGAAAGCTTGGATTGATTTTTTTCTTTTTTCTTGATTGTTCTTTTTCATTTTTCGACAGTGTGATCGGTGCACGTTGATTGTGTAATTGTATGCAAGAGTGGTATCGAGATCCTAATTCTACTAGGCTTGTGAGAGTCTCTACACTGCCACATACACCACCACTCGACACAATCATGACCACCAACGTTTCGTTGCAAGACAAGTTCTATCCTATTCGCACATCACTTCCATCTTGCATTCTCCTCCCAAACACAAATGGAAATAACTTCGAGTTGAAGCCCCAGTTCATAAACACACTTCCACGATTCCATGGCCTTGAATCTGAGGATGCGTACTTCTTCATTCGGGAGTTTGAAGAAGTATGCCTTATGATGAGAATTTCCCAGTTAACCGAAGATGCTGTCAGACTTAGGTTTATACCTTTTGCACTTAAGGATATTGCTAAGAAGTGGCTTTATAATCTCCCAGTCAGCTCAATTTCTTCTTGGGATGATTTCGTTAAGGTCTTTCTTAAAAAGTTTTATCCTATCCATAAGACAGCCATTATGAGGAAGAATATAATGCAATTCAAACAAGAAGCAAATGAACCGTTTTGGAAGTACTTTGAGCGCTTCAAAGACCTAGTAGCCCTGTGTCCCCATCACTGTATAGAAAAATGGCGCCAGTGCCAGATTATCTATGATGGGCTCGATTATCAGACTAAGACGCTCCTTGAAACCATGTGTCAAGGAGAATTCTTAAAGAAGGATGAAGATCAGGGTTGGGATCTTTTTGAGGCTTTAGCTGAAAAGACAGTCCAGTGGGAGTCATGTACTGAGAAACCCACACCCACAACTTCCAGAACTGGTTTACATTCAATAAGATCCTCAATAGCTGCAGAAGCTAAAATCACACAGTTGATGAAGAGGATTGAGTTGCTAGAGTCCAGGGAAAACTCTGCTGTGAATCAGGTCAACCCATCTGTGGTAAATCCGGGTTGTACCTACTGCCATGATCTGAATCATCTGTTTGAGGAGTGTCCAGTGTATCAAACTCAAATGTTTCAGGAGAGTACGAATGCCGCGTACACCAGACCCACTTACAATCCTTACTCCAAAACCTATAATCCTGGATGGCGAAACCATCCTAATTTTTCTTGGAGTCAGTCTGGTCCTGAGCAGCCGAGACAACCATTTCCACAACAATACCCTGCTCAGTCTCATCCACCGACTTACCACCAGAACCCACCAAATATCCATTCATACCAGAGCCCACCAAGATTCCAGTCATATCAAAATCCTGTGCCTTACCAAGCAAATTTTCCACCCCAGTATCAGCATCATCCACCACCCAATCCTTCAGACAAGAGAATTTCTGATTTGGAGAAAATGATAGAAACTTTATCTAAGACCCAAGCTTCAATGATAAACAATCAGCAGCAGGACATGAACAAATTGCAAATCCAGATAGGGCAGTTGGCTAACACTCTGACTGAAAGACAAAAAGGAATGCTGCCTAGCCAACCTGTGCCAAATCCCAAAGCCAATTTTCCCCTGCACGAAGTTGAAGACTTGGGACCCAGCCAATGCCAAGCCATTCCTTACCACGGAAGTCGTGTCACAAGAAGTTCATGAATTGGGTCTTCACGACCCAGTTTATCTGTGACCATTCCATCTGTATAGTTTCCCACGCATTTTCCTGAATATCATTTTGGGACCACACTTGTAAATAATTTTCTTTTACACTTTTTGTAAATAATACATAAAAAAAATAAAAATAAAGAAAAAAAATTAGGGATTTTTTGTGCTTATAAGAGTTTCACATTCCTAGGAATTTCTCTTCCCTAGGATTTCATTCATTTCCAAACTCTTTTGACCTAGGGTTGTAAATATACCTTTGACCTAGGGATAAAATTGGAAATCCCATTTTTTCTACCCCCTATCGATACTCTCCTCACCTACCTTTTCTCCCTCACACGCAGAAATCCCCTCAGAGCTAAACTCCTTCTTCCAGAGCCAACCCCTGCCAATTTTTTCCTTCACCAGAATCTTCAGATCTGCCGCAAAAACCCACTTCCGGCCGAAATTCCGCCGCACTCCGGCCATCTCTGGCGCCCAGAAAAATTTTGGTCGGCTGATTGCCTCTGCTGCTGGCAGATCCAGAGCATTCTTCCAGATTCTATCCCGGGTGCCTTCTGCACAACTGTTTTTGGATTTCCCCCCACGATCTCCGGGGGTGGTTTGCAATTTCCTCTCTAAAATCCTTTGCTTTAAGATCCATTATCATACATGGCCCCGAATTTGTTTGTAGAAAGGGATTTTTCCATACTTTTGAATGATAGTGCGGGGTATGGGCACATTTTTGTGGATAGAATACGTTCATGGAATTGGTACTCTTTGGTCTATGATAACAATGACTACGATGCATATTATTGCCCTGATCTTGTCACTACTTTTTATAATTCAATTGATCATGCATCTGTGAATCATGACACACACCAATTTGTATCTCACATGCCATTCGGTTACATCTTTGTTACCATCCCACTTATTGCTGAAATCACTGCTGTCCCCATTTATCCCCACCATAGTGACCCTTTGCCCTTGCTAGATTACATACCCATCATAGGGGTCCGCTGTACAATTCAGGACCGTAGGCTCAAAGCCAACACGACCTTTCGAAATGTTCATTGCATTGGACGTTGGGTCCAACGCAACATTTTTGGGCTTGACCACCAATCTTCCTTTAACAGACCCGTGTTACAGATAATCCATGATTTAATGACACATAACCACACGGTCTGTTTGAATAGGGCCATCTTCCATGCTATTCTTGACAATTCCTCCCGCACTCGGGGTGCAAAGCATTCTCATGCAATCTTAATCACACATCTGTGTAAACAGTTCATATCAGATGCTGTCTTTAATACATTTGACCAAGTGCCTGTTACTGTAGAGAGACCCACAAGCTCATATAATGGTTGCTTGCAGGCGCTCTGGACACCCAGTGCCCAGCCTGAGAATGTACCTGTGGAGTCCTCTTCAGAGGAAAGCCTGCAGGCGATAGATGAGCCCCAATTCTGGAGGCAGGACCCCCCAACTGAGTCACGAACCTTCATGTCCACCATCTGGAAGGGCATGAAGAAAATCTTTAGGGGTCAAGTGAGGCTGAGAAAGAAGGTAGAGGAGCAATCCTCTCGATTAGCTAGTATGGAGGCAATGTTGAGGAGATCACAGTCGGCTGGACCTAGCACCACCACGGGTCCAAAGCGACAGAGGGAGTAGCTTTATCCTTTATCTATTTCATGCATTCTTTTTATCTTGCATACATTGAGGACAATGCATGAGATAGGTATGGGGGGTAGATGCTAACTTAGGATTTTTCACTTTCTTTTTAGGCCTTTTATTTTTTAGGATTTTTCACTTTCTTTTAGGTTTTTATTTTCTTTTAGATTTTACCTTTCTTTAGAGATTTTCTACTTTCTTTTTAGATTTTACTTTTTCTTTTAGAAAAATAAAAAAATATAAAAAAAAGAAGAAATTCTTTGATCCATGTTTAAAGAATCAAACTTGAAATTTAGGGATTAAGGAAGCTCTAAATTAAGATTTCTAATTATAAGTTGAAAAGAGGAGTTTTGTTAGATTTTTAGGTTAAGTAATAAAGGATTAGAAAAATTACTAGATTTTAATTCTTTCTTTAGATATAAACATTAAACATATTGAAGGATTAATCAAAGACTTTGTGATTTTATTTACATATATATATAATAAAAAAAATATAAAAGAAAAAAAAAGAGATGTACATAAATAAATAATAAATACTTAGCCACTGACTAAGCTGGTTAGCCGTGCCTCAAGAAGCATTGCCGATCAAGCCTAAAGGTGGCTAAGTCCTTAAATTCCTTCGTGGCCTTTTTTACTCGAGACCTTAAACCCGAGGGATGTTTTCTAATCTGGTGCCCTAAGACCGTCTGGTTTGGGAGTCATCGGTTAAAGGCTCGCTACAAGGGTAAACTAGAAAGCCTAAGGATGCTAAGGAAATGTAAATAAATAAACATTGTAAATAAAATAAAAAAATAAAAGAAAAAAATATTATATATATTAGTAAATAAATGAACTTGGTCTAAGAAAGATCCTTCATATTTATAGATGTATATATCCTAGGATTGATGCAAAATCCGGTTTTTGATCTTTTCCCTAAAATCTTAACCTAAGCTGAAAACAAAACTCCAATTAGACACTTATAAGAGGAATGAAAAGTTTAGGGTAACCTGAAACCTATAGCTCAAGTTAGAATCTTTAAAACATGGATCAAAAATTTCACTAACCCTTTTATTTTTCTTTATGGATTTTGTGGGTGCAATCCGCTGAAAACCCTCAGGAGACAACACTCCTCCTCTAGGGTAACCTAGAGGTTTAACGGCTTGTTGCACGTGCTCAGTGCAATCGCGTCACCTGCGAAAGTGGTGTAATAAAATTGGTAGGATTTTCTTTTTTCTTTCTTTCTTTTTCTCTCGAGGACGAGCAAAAGCTAGGTATGGGGGTGTGATTGTTACACATATTTGCATATTTTACCACTTCCATACCATGCATATTGTATATAAAAACGTAATTTTTAATCCTTTCCTCTCTATTTTTTGCAGGTCCACAACTTAAAAGAGAGAAAGCCCATTAATCTCTTTAATTAGCAATAATTAAAGAGATTAATTCAAAAGCCCAAAAGGAAGCCCAAGATTTGAATCTGGATTCAGAGAGATCTGCGCGCCAACTGAATCTTCCAGAAGGCCACGTGGATAACAACCTCGCAACGAACCTGTACCAGAAAATCTAGGCTCAACGGCCCCGATTTTGCCGCCAAAACCTGGATTTTCTCGCGTATCTGCGGCGGTTATGAAGCCGTTAGATCCCAGATTTTGCGCCAACAACCTGGCTCTCGAAGCTTCTCACTGAGGGCTATAAATAGAGGACCAGGGTCTGCACAAAAAAACAGAGAAGAGAGAGGAGGGAACTAGGGAAACTCTTGTATTTTGTTTTAGTCTTCTCCTAGGTTTTAGTCTCCATCTTCTTCCTCCTAGAGATTTTGTCAAAGAGAGAAAGTGAGTGCTGTTGAAAGCTTGTAATCAAGGAGGTGACATCACTTGTAACAAGGGTTAATCAAAGCTTCGTCTTCTCTTTGCAAGTTCTAGTACGTTTTACTTTACATTGCTTTACTTACTTTACTTGCTTTACTTCTCTTTGCTTTACATCATGAAGTGTTGCTTTGTTACTTGTGTAATGGATAGCTAAATTTCTATTGCATGGCTAGCTAACAACTTACATAGCTAACTTCTATCTCTTTGAATGATTGCTTATCTTTATACTTGCATTGTGAGAGTTTCTTTTACTTACCAAGGAAGTAGAGTTGCTTTCCCTTGGTGAATGCTTGTACATACTCCATATGACTCATGTGTGCCTCATTTAGAGCCTTGTCTAGAACAAGTGCCTTGATGGAACATGGAGATGGATCACCAAACATGTGCTACTTGTAGAACAAATTCTTTACTTCAAGATAATTTGTTGTTATGTCTTGAATGTTTAAATGAATGTTGATTCTTCTAACCTAGCATCCCTTGAGTACCAATCCTAGAGTTCATCATTGATAATCTATCTAGAGAGGCAATGAATCAATATGAGGCTTCAAGCTATGAACTAAAGGAACACTCATCTTCAAAACAGTAAAGTACTTGAACAAACAAGCAAAGTCATATCTATTTGCCAATGAATCAACATGAGGCAATCAAGCATCACCATTGAGTATAGTAAGTTAGCGAAGTAAAGTTAGCTAGCCATGTACTTTCTCATCTAAAGTCTTCCAAACATTTTCTTTACTAGCTTCTTTTCTCTTAGCAATACACTTTACTAAAGTTCTTTTGGTTTCTTTTCCATCATGCACAAATCAACCACTTCTTCTATTTTCTTTTCCATGTTTGTTGCATTTGTGTAAATACAAAGAAGAATCTTCGTTTTCTTGTTTCACTTTAAACCGTAACGCTTACATCGCTAGCTCTCCCGCAGAATCGACCCGGTATAGCCTCTGCTATAACGGAGATTGGAAAGGATACATTGACCTTCTAAATACAATTGTGGATTGATCAAGCACAAAGGTTGATTCTAAACCTTCTCTTTTCTCTATAATATCTGTGCAATCTACACACATCTCTTTCCCAATCAAATTTGATTGGGAAAGAGATGTGTGTAGATTGCACAGATATTATAGAGAAAAGAGAAGGTTTAGAATCAACCTTTGTGCTTGATCAATCCACAATTGTATTTATAAGGTCAATGTATCTTTTCCAATCTCCGTTATAGCAGAGGCTATACCGGGTCGATTCTCCGGGAGAGCTAGCGATGTAAGCGTTACGGTTCAAAGTGAAACAAGAAAACGAAGATTCTTCTTTGTATTTACACAAATGCAACAAAAATGGAAAAGAAAATAGAAGAAGTGGTTGATTTGTGCATGATGGAAAGAAACTAAAAGAACTTTAGTAAAGTGTATTGCTAAGAGAAAAGAAGCTAGTAAAGAAAATATTTGGAAGACTTTAGATGAGAAAGTACATGGCTCCCACTGGACTGTCTTTTCAGCTAAAGTCTCAAAAAGATCCCAACCCTGATCTTCATCCTTCTTTAAGAATTCTCCTTGACACATGGTTTCAAGGAGCGTCTTAGTCTGATAATCGAGCCCATCTTAGATAATCTGGCACTGGTGCCATTTTTCTATACCGTGATGGGGACACAGGGCTACTAGGTCTTTGAAGCGCTCAAAGTACTTCCAAAACGGTTCATTTGCTTCTTGTTTGAATTGCATTATATTCTTCCTCATAATGGCTGTCTTATGGATAGGATAAAACTTTTTAAGAAAGACCTTAACGAAATCATCCCAAGAAGAAATTGAGCTGACTGGGAGATTATAAAGCCACTTCTTAGCAATATCCTTAAGTGCAAAAGGTATAAACCTAAGTCTGACAGCATCTTCGGTTAACTGGGAAATTCTCATCATAAGGCATACTTCTTCAAACTCCCGAATGAAGAAGTACGCATCCTCAGATTCAAGGCCATGGAATCGTGGAAGTGTGTTTATGAACTGGGGCTTCAACTCAAAGTTATTTCCATTTGTGTTTGGGAGGAGAATGCAAGATGGAAGTGATGTGCGAATAGGATAGAACTTGTCTTGCAACGAAACGTTGGTGGTCATGATTGTGTCGAGTGGTGGTGTATGTGGAAGTGTAGAGACTCTCACAAGCCTAGCAGAATTAGGATCTCGATACCACTCTTGCATACAATTACACAATCAACGTGCACCGATCACACTGTCGAAAAATGAAAAAGAACAATCAAGAAAAAAGAAAAAAAATCAATCCAAGCTTTCTAGGTTTCCTGGACCTAGACGACTCCTAACTTTAGATCGTCCACAGGAGGTTTGGTGTAGACTTTGACTATAAGCAAATCAGCCAGGTAAGGGTAAGGTTGGTGGGAGGTTTTCCGTCAGAGACGTTCCTTAATTAAGTAACCAGCAACCTTCGGGCTTTCGGCCCTCAACCCCTTTCCTAGACACTGATTTTACAAAAGTCACTTTCCAAAACTTTTTCCCCTTAGGATAATCTCCTAAGTGAGTCCGAATGTCCCTAGGGCCAGCGTCTAGCAATTTTATTTAGAAGCTTAGGATTGTGAGTGCTTGGGAAAATGATTTGTGGGCTAAGGAAAGGGTGATAAAATCCCCACCTTATCTTTTTTATGGGTTTTGCCCTTAAAGTTGATTTGTGCAAGTGTACGATATCAGCAAACAAGGTTCACTCAAAGCGTAATTAAATCAAACAAAGAGTGAGTCCTAGTCTATATGCTATGCTTAGGCACCTTGTCTCCAGCACTCTTCAACAGTAAATGTAAAGGAATTGAAAGACACGTGCCTAGTATGCAAATGTCTAAACAATTTTTTAACTTTGCAACAAATTTTTTACTGTTGATTAGCAGATATCAGGTGAAGCAAACAAGATTTAAAGTATTGCAGCAGCTGTATTTTGCAGAGAAGCAAGCCCTGCAGAAAAGTGGTCAGTAGTCAACTCCTCCTTGCCGCAATTCTACGGCAAAATCCCAGAATTTGCGGCAATTCAGAGGGATCCTGGTCTCTGCTTTCGAGAGCAGAGGCCCAGGTCCACTTATATGTATACTGCAATGCAAATTTTCCTGTTTTCTTCTCCTGTAACCTGCAACAGAGAAGAGAATTCGTTTAGTTCTTCACTTGAAATCAAAAACCATTGCTCTCCCCGGTAACGGCGCCAAAAAATTTGATTGGGAAAGAGATGTGTGTAGATTGCACAGATATTATAGAGAAAAGAGAAGGTTTAGAATCAACCTTTGTGCTTGATCAATCCACAATTGTATTTATAAGGTCAATGTATCCTTTCCAATCTCCGTTATAGCAGAGGCTATACCGGGTCGATTCTCCGGGAGAGCTAGCGATGTAAGCGTTACGGTTCAAAGTGAAACAAGAAAACGAAGATTCTTCTTTGTATTTACACAAATGCAACAAACATGGAAAAGAAAATAGAAGAAGTGGTTGATTTGTGCATGATGGAAAAGAAACCAAAAGAACTTTAGTAAAGTGTATTGCTAAGAGAAAAGAAGCTAGTAAAGAAAATGTTTGGAAGACTTTAGATGAGAAAGTACATGGCTAGCTAACTTTACTTCGCTAACTTACTATACTTAATGGTGATGCTTGATTGCCTCATGTTGATTCATTGGCAAATAGATATGACTTTGCTTGTTTGTTCAAGTACTTTACCGTTTTGAAGATGAGTGTTCCTTTAGTTCATAGCTTGAAGCCTCATATTGATTCATTGGCTCTCTAGATAGATTATCAATGATGAACTCTAGGATTGGTACTCAAGGGATGCTAGGTTAGAAGAATCAACATTCATTTAAACATTCAAGACATAACAACAAATTAGCTTGAAGTAAAGAAGTTGTTCTACAAGTAGCACATGTTTGGTGATCCATCTCCATGTTCCATCAAGGCACTTGTTCTAGACAAGGCTCTAAATGAGGCACACATGAGTCATATGGAGTATGTACAAGCATTCACCAAGGGAAAGCAACTCTACTTCCTTGGTAAGTAAAAGAAACTCTCACAATGCAAGTATAAAGATAAGCAATCATTCAAAGAGATAGAAGTTAGCTATGTAAGTTGTTAGCTAGCCATGCAATAGAAATTTAGCTATCCATTACACAAGTAACAAAGCAACACTTCATGATGTAAAGCAAAGAGAAGTAAAGCAAGTAAAGTAAGTAAAGCAATGCAAAGTAAAACGTACTAGAACTTGCAAAGAGAAGACGAAGCTTTGATTAACCCTTGTTACAAGTGATGTCACCTCCTTGATTACAAGCTTTCAACAGCACTCACTTTCTCTCTTTGACAAAATCTCTAGGAGGAAGAAGATGGAGACTAAAACCTAGGAGAAGACTAAAACAAAATACAAGAGTTTCCCTAGTTATCTCCTCTCTCTTCTCTGTTTTTTTGTGCAGACCCTGGTTCTCTATTTATAGCCCTCAGTGAGAAGCTTCGAGAGCCAGGTTGTTGGCGCAAAATCTGGGATCTAACGGCTTCATAACCGCCGCAGATACGCGAGAAAATCCAGGTTTTGACGGCAAAATCTGGGCCGTTGTGCCCAGATTTTCTGGTACAGGTTCGTTGCGAGGTTTTATCCACGTGGCCTTCTGGAAGATTCAAATGGCGCGCGGATCTCTCTGAATCCAGATTCAAATCTTGGGCTTTTTTTTGGGCTTTTGAATTAATCTCTTTAATTATTGCTAATTAAAGAGATTAATGGGCTTTCTCTCTTTTAAGTTGTGGACCTGCAAAAAATAGAGAGGAAAGGATTAAAAATCACGTTTTTATATACAATATGTATGGTATGAAAGTGGTAAAATATGCAAATATGTGTAACAATCACCTGAGCTCGATCCCGTCTGGATGGTGAACTTTATGAGTGTACTATTGAACTTCTTGAAGACTCCAGAAAGATCATCATAAGTGTATTAGGAGCTCAGCCTAGCACTTGTTATGAGCACTGATTTGCTTGGTGTACCGTTAAACCGGTAGAGTTATTGATTGCTCTTTTCAGTGTACTATTGAACTGATTGCAGAAGTAAAGACATACTCCTTGTATTTGAAGGAAGAGGACATAGTTTTGGCACACTGATCCATTAGAGACGCGAACTTCACCAAAGTTGAGGCGCAGTTCTAAATTGCTGTAGAGATGCGGTTCTCAATTCCTATAGAGACGCAACATTTACTTGCTGTTGAGATGCGACTTTTAAGTTCGTTGAGACGCGGCAATGTGCTTAAGACGCGAAGGTCACGCTCAAAGTTTCTTTGAAAGGGTTTTAATTGCCAGAGGTATGATATTAACTTAGCAAATTAAATAACTCTACTGGGGGAATTTGAGTACGTTACTGTCAGAGGTGTGATGTTAACTTGTCAATGAGATCTAGACTTATATTTTGAACAAGTTTTGTGGACTTGCTATTCTATTGATGAGAATAACAAGTGGCGTTTGATCCGCTAGGGATTATGCCAGAGTCTATCGTCAGAGGTTTAGTGTTAACATGACTAAAACTCTGCTGGGAATGAAAGTTTGCTGTTAGAGGTATGATATTAATATAACAACAATTGATTTTATGATCTACGCAATTTAAGTGGACCTGTCATTCTATTGAAGAGAATGACAAGTGGGATTGGATTTGTTGAAGATCCATAAAGATTTTTACCATCAGAGGTGTAATGTTAACGAGACGGGTTTAGATTTACAATTTGAGTAAATTGAATTGTCAAAGGTGTGATATTAACTTGACAAAGATGTTTGCTAGAGGTGTGATATAAACTTAGCACCATGAAAGTCTCATTTTCACTGAGAAAATTGAGAGAAGATCATTGTCATAGGTGTAATATTGACGTAATAATGAAATGCATGCTCGAGGTGTGATATTTAACTTAGCATTGAAAGATTTTCTTTTCACTGAGAAAATCGAGGAGATCACTGTCATAGGTGTAATATTAACTTAACAACGATTGATTTTACGATATGAGCAACTTTGGTCAGAAGTGCTTGACCGAGAGATTTCTGCGATTTGCGCAGTTTGGTGGACTCGCCATTCTATTGAAGAGGACTGACAAGTTGAAATTTTGGTCAGAGGTGTAATGTTAACTTGACCGGGATTTGTCTTACGATTTGAGCAAGTTTGGTTAGAGGTGTGATGTTAACTTGACCGGGATTTGTCTTACGATTTGAGCAAGTTTGGTCAGAGGTGTGATGTTAACTTGACCGGGATTTATCTACTGTTAGAAGTGTGATTTTGAAAATAACAGTATTTTGAGTGGACTTGTCATTCTATTGAAGAGAATTGATAAGTTGAAATTTAACCCCGGGGAAACATCAAAGCCTTACTGTCAGAAGTATAATGTTAACATGACAGGTTCGATCTGTAATTATTTTGCTGGAAAAACAGTCACAAATTTTTTTGTGGTCCTACCATTCCGTGGGTGGAATTGGTAAGGGATTTTAGAGGAAATTATAGGGAATGAGTTGTCAAAGGTAACTGTTAACATGACAAATATTGATTTCCCTAGAAAATAAAAATTTACTGTTAGAGGTGTAATGTTTAGCATAACAGTAATGGAATTTTTGTGATTTAAGCAATTTAAGTGGACCTATCATTCTATTGAAGAGAATGACAAGTAATACTAGACCCGCGGGGATCTAAATATTTCTTTACCGTCAGAGGTGTGATATTAAATTAACGGATCAGATTGAATCTTATCAGAGGTGTGATATTAACTTGACAAAGACATGAGCTAGAGGTGTACTGTTAACTTAGCTCCATAAGAACTTCAGTTTCATTGGGGAGACTGAAGATACCACTGTCATAGGTGGTGTTAAACTTCACAGAGGAGGTAATGCTAGAGGTGTGATGTTAAACTTAGTATTAGTCATCTCGACTCCGATACGGAAGTTTGAGGGAAGGTCATTGTCATAGGTGTATTGTTGAACTTAACAATGAATTGGATGCTAGATGTGTGGTGTTAAACTTAGCATCGCTCATCTCAGTTTCGATATGGAAGCCTGACGGAAAGTGACTGTCAGAGGTTTAATATTAAAGTTGGCAGAAACTTAATCACTGTTAGAGGTGTGATTAGTCTCTAATTTTGCATAATTTTCATCACATTCTCATATTTATTTCATGTAAAACTCTACTAATAAAACCTTGCTTGCTTGATCCTAGGTCCATGGTGGGCAAAATGAAGAAGAAGACCCAAATCACCATTTAAATGGTGATTAAAAGGCCTAAAAGATAGCCCTTGACCTAAGAGACTGATTCTAGCAAAATCAGAGACTGCAAAACCAAATTCAGGCGCCGAATACGACAGGGGACAGAAGAGACTGCGCGCCGCCCGAAGAGCCGCGCGCGCGGCCATTAAATGGCCGCGGCGCGCGCGCCGTCTTGGGTCACCTCCTTGTCCCCTGGACCCCTCTTCCCTGATGGCTATAAAAACCCCCTGGGGGGTTTCAGTTGGAGCAGATTGGAGTTTAGGAAAATTTGTATTCTAGTTGTAGTTGTTGTTGTGTTCTTCTTCTAATTTTAAGTCTTAGACATTAGAGAGAAAGAGAGAGAGTGTGTAAAAAGTTGTATTTGGAGGGTGACAACCTAATACAAGTAAATTACTTCTCTTCCTTCTTTCAATTTCCTTGTCTTGCATTTACTTTTACTTCTTTGTTGTAGTGTAACCTCTCTCTTCTTTACTTCTTTTCCTTTACTTTGTTGTAGTGTAACTCCCCCTTTCCCTTTACCCCTTTTCTTTGTTGATTCTTTTCTTGTTATGACTAACTAACTTTTTCATTAGCATGGCTAACTAACTACTAACCCACTAGTTTCTAACACTTGTTTGATAACCCGTATGAATCAATAGTGCCAAACAAGCCTTGTGCAAATGAGAGCTATGACATCTTAAGATGAGGGTTCTAACTCTAATTTATCTACAAGTATCTACTTTCTTATATTTCATACTTAATTCGTTTTGATGATCTATGAGTTGTGTTTTACTTGTTAGACTCTTTTTCCTTTTAACTTTGCCGATACCAATAGTGCACTCGAGTCTTCCCTTATTCTCGCCTTCTATCGGATCTTGATATGGGAATGTCCGAGTTTTTGCCGTGTAAGGCTAAGTTATAGGATGAACTCTCACTCGATTTCCACGTGATTAGTTCCAATGCACAAGTGTCGTGTTTGCCTATGATCCATCGTGAGGCTATCTCCAAAAAGTTGGAAATTAGTGGGAGCACTTAGTAGAAAGTTATCCATGCATCTTTACAACTAAGAAAAAGATCACTTTTACAAACCACCAAATATTTTCCAACAATTTCTAAAAATACTTGTTTTCACTTTTCAAATTCTTTATTTGGAAACAAGAACTTTCTTTCTTCTTGAACTTCGAAAGCCGCATCAAGCTTCTATCGCTCTCCCTCCTTGTGGATACGACCCGTATAGCCACTTCGCTACTACGGAAAGAATCGCAAAAGCAGTAACATCAACCCACACTTCCTTCTCTCATTTTAGTACTTGCTTTTTACGCGATCAAATTTTGGCGCCGTTGCCGGGGAGGGAACGGCTTTATTGTTCACTACTAAAGATTGTTCTTTTTCTTTTTGTGTAGGAGAAGTACCAAGGAGCTCACTTTCAAGGGAAGCAAAAGAGGTGGCCAAGGACATTGCGCGAGGATTTATTTGCCCTCGGAAAATTCGTGTAAAAGCGAGTTTTTCCGATTGAAGTACTAACGCACTCGTTTGCAGGGTTGCCGAACGCCGCTAAAAAAAAAAAAAAGTGCTTTCAATTTTTTTTTCGTTTCCTTGGATGCTTCACTATATGCATGTGTAATAAATTCAACAGAAATCCACTTGTTGCTTATTTAAAATTTGAATCAGACGTTTGCATTTAGGGCACGTGTCTATTTCAATTCATTTCAATTTCTGTTGAAGAGTGCTGGAGACAAGGTACGTGTGCATTCATATAGATTAGGACCAACATTTTGAAGTGATTTACCGCTTTGAGTGTTACCTTGTTGTGAATAAACTGTACACTTGCACAATTGACTTTAAGGGCAAAACCCAAATAAACAAGATAAGGTGGGGGTTTCATCACCCTTCCTTAGCCCAAAAACCATCTCCAAGTGCACTCACTTATTCCCAAGCCTTAACTAAAAATCAATAGACGTTGGCCCTAGGGACATCTCGGACTCACTAAGAGATTAACCGAGGTTGGAAATTGTAAGAACTTTACTCCTGCAAAATCGGTGTCTAAGGAAAGTGGATTTAGAGGTAAAGCCTCGAAAGCTCCGTGGTTTGGCATAATTAGGCCCGTGGCTCCGCCCGGATACCTCCCCCCGAGCTTTGCCCTTTCCTGGCCGATTAGCTTGTAGTCGAGTTCCTGCAACAACCTTCCCCGGAGAATCGACCAGTTAGGAGTCGTCTAGGTCCAGGTACCTTAGACTAAGGCTTGTGGTTGTTTTTAATTTCTTTTGTTTGTTTTTTTTATTTTTTTTCGATTGTTTGTTGTTTTCACGTTGGTTGTGGTGTGCTGAATGCAAGAGTGGGTGAGAGATCCTTCAACTTCCAGATTGACAAGAAACACTTCTCTACCTTTGCATCCAGAACCAGTGATGGCATCACTTCAGGATAGATTTTACCCGATAAGAACTTCACTTCCATCTTGCATAAAACTTCCTGAAGCAAACGGAAATAATTTCGAGTTAAAGCCCCAATTCATTAACACTCTTCCGAAATTCCATGGTTTAGAATCAGAGGACGCATACTTCTTTGTTAGGGAATTTGAAGAAGTATGCCTCATGATGAAGATACCCCAGCTAGGAGACGATGCCGTTAGGTTACGTTTCATCCCTTTTTCCCTAAAGGATCTAGCTAAGAAATGGTTGTACAGTTTGGCAGCAGATTCAGTCACGACGTGGGATGATTTCGTCAAGGCTTTCTTGAAGAAATTTTACCCAATTCACAAAACTGCCCTCATTAGGAAGAACATCATGCAGTTTAAGCAAGACCCGAGCGAACCCTTTTGGAGATACTTTGAGCGATTCAAAGATCTCCTAGCTCAGTGCCCTCATCACGGCGTGGAGAAATGGCGTCAGTGCCAGATTCTCTACGATGGTCTAGACTATCAGACTAAGACCCTGTTAGAAACGATGTGTCAGGGAGGGTTCTTGCAGAAGGATGAGAATCAGGGTTGGGATTTATTTGAGGACTTAGCGGAGAAGACCCTGCAATGGGAGCCAGCCTCGGAGAAACCTAGGACTTCACAGTCTATAGCTTCAAGAGGAGGGCTCCTATCCCTAGAAACATCCATAGCTGCCGAGGCCAAGATTGCGACCCTGATGAGAAGGATAGAGGCTCTAGAAATAAAAGAGCCTGCTAGTGTCAACCAGATCAACCCACCACCAATTCACAATCCGGGTTGTTCATATTGTCAGGCACCGAACCATGTCTTCGAAGAGTGCCCTGTTTTCCATGCCCAACAAGTGCCACAGGAACACATGAACGCGGCTTACTCACGGCCGCTTCACAACCCCTACTCACAGACATACAATCCCGGTTGGAGGAATCATCCCAATTTCTCCTGGGCCCCAAACAATCCTCCCAGGCCCAATTTCTCCAACAACTTTCACCATCCTGCTCCTCCATCACCTTTTCCCAGTCAAGCCCCATCTTCCTCCTCCCAAGGCTCTCCAAAGGAAAAGAAAATCAATAAATTGGAGGAGAGCATAGAGGCTTTCATTAAGTCCCAGTCTCCTTTCATGCAGAACCAGGGACAAACTCTGAACAGTCATTCACAAGCCATATCAAGGTTGGAATTACAGATGAGCCAGTTAGCTAGCTCCCTAAGTGAGAGACCTAAGGGTACTTTGCCTAGTCAGCCATTAGCTAACCCAAAAACCTCCAACCAAGCATATGAAGTTCAGGATCCATCTCTCAACCACTGTAATGCTGTTCACACACTGAGATCTGGAAAGAAGGTAGACAACCAGGTCTACCAACCAAAGAGTCCAGTCCATCCTGATCCCAATCAAGCCTCCACTTCTGCTAGTGCCTCCCAATCCGCTCCACAAACATCTGATGAGGACAAAGCTGCTGAACAAGTTCATAAGCCTGTAGCACCCTTTCCCAATAGGCTTAGGAACAACAATAAAAACATGCACATGGAGAAAATGCTAGAGATGTTCCACCAGGTCAAATTGAATGTGCCACTTCTAGACGCTATCCAACAAGTCCCGGCTTATGCCAAATTTCTGAAGGATATGTGTACTAAGAAGAGAAAGACCAATGTGCCCAAGAAAGTGTTCTTGGCCACTAACATAAGCGAAATTCTGTCTGGTCCCATTCCGGTGAAGTACAAGGATCCCGGATGTCCCACCATTTCCTGCACCATAGGACAGACCGAAATCAGTAGAGCGCTTCTTGACTTGGGAGCAAGTATCAACTTGCTACCTCTCTCTGTGTACCAGCAACTTGGGTTGGGTGAGCTAAGCCCAACTCAAGTCACCATTCAGCTTGCCGACCGTTCTGTGAAAATCCCGAAAGGGGAAATCACAGACGTCCTCATCCGGGTCGGGGATTTCATTTACCCCGTTGACTTCATTGTTCTAGAGACCCAACCTGTGTCCAATCTTAGGTCTCAGACTCCCGTCATCTTAGGACGCCCATTCCTTTCTACAGCCAACGCCATAATCAACTGTAGGAACGGGTCCATGCGATTAACTTTCGGAGACATGACGAAGGAAGTCAATGTCTTCAATCTTGGAAGACAACCTAGGGATGTGAATGATCAGACGTTTGAGGTCAATTCTATTGAAAACCTGACGAGTGAGCATGAGGAATGCATGGAGATAGAAGCTGAGGCAGAGTTCGACCTGGAGGATGAGGAATTCAATTTAGACCAGATAGTAGATTCAGCAGTGGATTGGGCATCAAGCCCCAGTGTACCCCATCTTAGGATCGAAAGCCCAGAGACTCCCTCCAATGAAGCAACACCTTCCCTAGAGCTGAAAGCCCTGCCTGAACATCTCAAGTACGCCTACCTGGGCGGAAAGGACACCTTGCCAGTCATCATAGCATCCCACCTGACTGAGCAACAAGAGGACAGCTTGATGTCCATTCTGGAGAGACATAGGGAAGCCATTGGATGGACAATGAAGGACATCAAGGGAATAAGTCCAGCCACAGTGCAACACAGGATTCATTTAATCGATGAAGCAATCCCTAGGAGGGACCCACAACGTAGGCTTAACCCTCTCATGCAAGAGGCAGTGAAGGCTGAAATTCTGAAACTATTAGATAATGGGATCATTTATCCCATTTCTGATAGCCAATGGGTTAGCCCGGTTCATGCGGTCCCAAAGAAGGCTGGCTTTACGGTAGTAGAAAATGAGGAAAAAGAGTTGGTACAAACAAGACTGCCTACCAAGGTTCGTGTTTGTATCGACTATAGGAAGTTGAATGCTGCTACCCGTAAAGACCACTTCCCGCTACCCTTCATCGACCAAATGCTAGAGCGTTTGGCTGGACATGAGTAC
This sequence comes from Agave tequilana, assembly GCA_038442645.1. Taxonomy (NCBI): domain Eukaryota; kingdom Viridiplantae; phylum Streptophyta; class Magnoliopsida; order Asparagales; family Asparagaceae; genus Agave; species Agave tequilana. The sequence continues at coordinate 390,572 of JAVJIF010030444.1, forward strand.
TACTGCTTTCTGGATGGGTACTCGGGATACAATCAAATCCCCATTGCTGCAGAAGACCAGGAAAAGACGACGTTCACCTGCCCGTTCGGAACCTTTGCTTATAGGCGCATGCCTTTTGGATTGTGCAATGCTCCTGCAACGTTCCAACGGTGCATGCTTAGTTTGTTCTCTGATATGGTGGAACGTTTTCTTGAGATTTTCATGGATGATTTCTCCATCTATGGAGATTCATTCGATCAATGTCTTCATCACTTAGAGTTAGTGCTACAGAGATGCATTGAGAAAAATCTAACTCTAAACTGGGAAAAATGTCACTTTATGGTGAGACAAGGGATTGTCTTGGGCCATGAGATTTCGAGGAGAGGCATAGAAGTAGATAAGGCTAAGGTTGAAGTAATTGCTAAGCTTCCACCCCCCAAAAGCATCAAGGATATTAGATCCTTTTTAGGGCATGCTGGGTTCTATCGACGGTTCATTAAGGACTTTAGCAAAATTGCTAGGCCCTTAACTAACCTGCTCGCTAAGGACGTGCCCTTTGATTTCAACGAGGAATGTTTCAAGTCATGGGGGAAGCTTAAGCAAGAACTGATTTCTGCACCTATCATTTCTGCCCCTAATTGGGCCCAGCCATTTGAGATCATGTGTGATGCATCTGACTTCGCTATTGGCGCTGTTCTAGGACAGCGCATCAATAATAGGCAGCATGTGATCTACTATTCGAGTAGGACCTTAAATGATGCTCAACAGAACTATACAACGACAGAGAAGGAATTCTTGGCCGTTGTCTTTGCATTAGAAAAGTTCCGGCCTTACTTGTTAGGTTCGAAAACTGTGATTTTCACAGATCACTCGTCTCTTAGATACCTCATGTCCAAGAAGGAAGCAAAAGCCCGACTGATTCGGTGGATTCTTTTGCTTCAAGAATTTGACTTAGAAATCAGGGATAAAAGAGGTATAGAAAATGTGGTCGCTGATCATCTCTCGAGAATTCCGAATTCACCAACCATCCGAGTTCCGATCAATGAGGATTTCCCTGATGAGCACATCCTAGCCATTCTTAAGGAACCCTGGTATGCTGACATCGTTAATTACCTGGCCACAGGACAATTACCTGCTGACTGGACAAAGCAAGACCAATACCGCTTCTTTGCCCAAGTACGGTACTTCTTCTGGGAAGAGCTGTATCTCTTTAAGTATTGTCCCGACCAAATAATTAGACGATGTATACCCGAGGAGGAACAGAGGAGCGTGCTTAGTTTTTGCCATGACCTTGCATGCGGAGGACACTTCGGTCCCCGCAAGACTGCAGAGAAGGTTCTACAAAGTGGGTTCTACTGGCCCACTCTGTTCAAGGATTCATATCATTTTTGCAAGTCATGTGCAAACTGTCAGAAGATAGGGAAACTTTCTAGAAGAGACATGATGCCCCTAAACCCAATCCTTGAAGTAGAAATTTTTGATGTTTGGGGCATCGATTTCATGGGACCATTCCCCAACTCCTTCGGCAACCAATTCATTTTGGTTGCTGTCGATTATGTCTCTAAGTGGGTAGAAGCTGTACCAACCAAGACGAATGACAACAAAGTGGTTGTCAAATTCCTCAAAGAGAACATCTTCTCCCGGTTTGATACCCCGAGAGCGATAATTAGTGATAATGGATCACATTTCTGCAACAGAGTTTTTGAAGCTCTGATGCGAAAATATTCCATCAATCACAAGTTATCAACCCCGTATCATCCCCAGACAAATGGGCAGGTTGAGGTCACCAACCGACAGATCAAGCTCATTCTGGAAAAAAACTGTCAGTCAAAACCGAAAGGATTGGTCGGTTAAGCTCAACGATGCATTATGGGCTTACCGTACCGCATTTAAGACAATTCTGGGGATGTCTCCTTACAGACTCGTGTTTGGAAAAGCCTGTCATCTGCCAGTAGAATTAGAACACCGGGCCCTCTGGGCAATTAAGCAACTCAACTTTGACCTAACCAAGGGCGGTGAACTTAGGAAACTGCAGATTTCTGAATTAGAGGAGATACGAAATGAAGCTTATGAGAATGCACGAATCATGAAGAGCAGAACCAAACTTTTTCATGACCAGATCATAACCCGAAAACCTTTGCACCGGGAGATAGGGTTCTGCTGTACAATTCTAGGCTTCATATTTTCGCGGGGAAACTAAAAACTCGTTGGTCGGGACCATTCATCGTGCGCACCGTTTTTCCACACGGTGCTGTGCTCATTGCAGACCCTAAAAATAACAAGGAATTTAAAGTGAATGGGTAAAGACTGAAGCCATTCTTGACGACTGAGCCGATGATTCCAGATGATAGTGTGCTCACTCTTTTTGCCCCATCATACACCTAACCCAAAAAAAAAAAAAAAAAAAAAAAGTGTTGATATACTTACCCTTGTACATTCTTTTTGACATTTCTTTAGCCTTTTCGCACTTGGTCGGCCCAAGTCCACGAAGACGGTAACATCATTCCTTCCCCCTATTTATTGTATTTGCATTTCCATCTGCATTCATTGAGGACAATGCATTAAATAGGTGTGGGGGGGTGCTAACACTTTTCCTTTTTCTTTTCCTTTTTCTTCTTTCTTTCAAAAAAAAAAAAAATGAAAAGAGAAAAAAAAAATGAAAAGAAATTTCATACTCTTTATAAAAATACCAAAAGACTGTAGGAATTACGGGAACCTTAGTAATAAATCTTTATTTTTGCCTAAGTAAACAAGAAAGAATGGTTTGACTAAAAAGATAGGAGGGATAAGGAAAATAACTCATACCTTTTATCTAGCCTTAGTAGAATATGCATAATTCGCACACACATGCTTAGGATTTAGAGACACAACTTTTGAAAAAAAAAATAAAAAAAAAATAAAAAATAAAAAAAAAATGCTGGATAATTGTGCCTCAAGAAGCATGATTATTCACGCCAAAAAAAAAGAAAAAAAAAGAAAAAGCTGGATAATTGTGCCTCAAGAAGCATAGTTACTCACGCCAAAAAAAAAAAAAAAAAATTATTATAAATAAATCTTGATTTTGTGGCCTACTCCACTTGCATATTTGACCTGAAGGGTGTTTTTCCACTTGGTGCCCTAAGACCATCTGGTTTGGGAGTCATCGGTTTGATATGTGCTACATAAGTGAAGTAGAAAGCCTAATGGAACCAGGAATAATAAGTAAATATTAATAAAACAATATTCAAAGTTGAGTTGAAAAATCCCAAGCACATCACACTTACACATATGCATATCTATCTAAAGCAAAATAAAAGAATGAGTTAGAAGTACAAGATCCTTTCTAAATTTAAAGAAAAACCACAATTTCTTCTTTTATGAAGGCTAAAATATAAGAGGACTTATGAGGGTTAAACCTAATTCTTACATCATTCGGTCATTTTTATTTAGATGATTGAAAGTTCTTTTTCATATATATATATATATATATATATATATATATATATATATATATATATATATATATATATATATATATAAATTCTAACAACTAATTTCTTTTCTTTACTTATTGGATTTTGTGGGTGCAATCCGCTGAAAACCCTCAGGAGACAACACTCCTCCTCTAGGGGAAACCTAGAGGTTTAAAGGCTTGTTGCACATGCTCAGTGCAATCGCGTTACCTGCGAAAGTGGTATAATAATTTTCTTGTTTTTTTTTGTTTTGCTCGGGACGAGCAAAAAGATAAGTGTGGGGGTGTGATTAGTCTCTAATTTTGCATAATTTTCATCACATTCTCATATTTATTTCATGTAAAACTCTACTAATAAAACCTTGCTTGCTTGATCCTAGGTCCATGGTGGGCAAAATGAAGAAGAAGACCCAAATCACCATTTAAATGGTGATTAAAAGGCCTAAAAGATAGCCCTTGACCTAAGAGACTGATTCTGGCAAAATCAGAGACTGCAAAACCAAATCCGGGCGCCGAATACGACAGGGGACAGAAGAGACTGCGCGCCGCCCGAAGAGCCGCGCGCGCGGCCGCGGCGCGGCTTTTGCCGCGGCGCGCGCGCCGTCTTGGGTCACCTCCTTGTCCCCTGGACCCCTCTTCCTTGATGGCTATAAAAACCCCCTGGGGGGTTTCAGTTGGAGCAGATTGGAGTTTAGGAAAATTTGTATTCTAGTTGTAGTTGTTGTTGTGTTCTTCTTCTAATTTTAAGTCTTAGACATTAGAGAGAAAGAGAGAGAGTGTGTAAAAAGTTGTATTTGGAGGGTGACAACCTAATACAAGTAAATTACTTCTCTTCCTTCTTTCAATTTCCTTGTCTTGCATTTACTTTTACTTCTTTGTTGTAGTGTAACCTCTCTCTTCTTTACTTCTTTTCCTTTACTTTGTTATAGTGTAACTCCCCCTTTCCCTTTACCCCTTTTCTTTGTTGATTCTTTTCTTGTTATGGCTAACTAACTTTTTCATTAGCATGGCTAACTAACTACTAACCCACTAGTTTCTAACACTTATTTGATAACCCGTATGAATCAATAGTGCCAAACAAGCCTTGTGCAAATGAGAGCTATGGCATCTTAAGATGAGGGTTCTAACTCTAATTTATCTACAAGTATCTACTTTCTTATATTTCATACTTAATTCGTTTTGATGATCTATGAGTTGTGTTTTACTTGTTAAACTCTTTTTCCTTTTAACTTTGCCGATACCAATAGTGCACTCGAGTCTTCCCTTATTCTCGCCTTCTATCGGATCTTGATATGGGAATGTCCGAGTTTTTGCCGTGTAAGGCTAAGTTATAGGATGAACTCTCACTCGATTTCCACGTGATTAGTTCCAATGCACAAGTGTCGTGTTTGCCTATGATCCATCGTGAGGCTATCTCCAAAAAGTTGGAAATTAGTGGGAGCACTTAGTAGAAAGTTAGCCATGCATCTTTACAACTAAGAAAAAGATCACTTTTACAAACCACCAAATATTTTCCAACAATTTCTAAAAATACTTGTTTTCACTTTTCAAATTCTTTATTTGGAAACAAGAACTTTCTTTCTTCTTGAACTTCGAAAGCCGCATCAAGCTTCTATCGCTCTCCCTCCTTGTGGATACGACCCGTATAGCCACTTCGCTACTACGGAAAGAATCGCAAAAGCAGTAACATCAACCCACACTTCCTTCTCTCATTTTAGTACTTGCTTTTTACGCGATCAAGGTGTAGTATTAACATAACAGTAGTTTGTCAGAGGTGTAATTTAACATGACAGTAGTTGGTTTGCGATATGAGCAATTTTGAGGACTTGTCATTCTATTGATGAGAATTGATAAGTGGAGTTTGGAATGCCAGAGGTGTAGTATTAACTTGACAATTTGGTTGATTTGTGACTCCATGTAGAGGAGTGACAAGTAAAGCTTGTACTCGTTAGGGAGTATTGAAACTTTCCATTGTCAGAGATTTGATATTAAACTTAACAATGATTGTATTTGTGGACCTACCACTCTATGGAAGAGAATTGGTAGGAAATTTTAGTGGAAAATAAAATGAATTGATTTTCTAAGGACATAAGAGATTCGCCGTTAGAGGTGTAATATTAACATAATAGCAAAGATTTTAAATGAGTTTTATTGTCAGAGGTTTAATATTAACTTGACTGAATCTACTAGGGATCGGGGAATCCGGTTTGTCAGAGGTTTACTGTTAACATGACAAGTCCCAGTTCATTTCATTGGAGGAATAAACACATATATTTTTGAGGCCCTACCATTCTGCGGGTGAGAATTGGTAGGAGATTTTGAAGGAGAGAATGGGACCAAGTCCCTTAGGATTTTAGCAAACCTTCTACTCAGGCTCGTATTTCCGCATCTGAGAAAGGACGCGAGGTCCGCGTCTGGTGACCTTCGCGTCTGACTAAGAAAGGACGCGAGGTTTACGTCTTACGACCTCCGCGTCTGACATTGAAATGCGAGGTCTGCGTCTGGCGACCTCCGCATCTGACATTAGAACGCGAGGTCTGCGTCTCTCAGAGGAGTTTGAGTTTGAAGCCTTACAGGCTAAAAAACTGACTGCTCAATCATATGAAGGTTGTAGTGACAATGAGTGAGCACCGCCGAGATGAACTGCTCGCAATGGCACTCGAACCCATGAGATGAGAGCTTCTCAGTTCATATTTGAACTTGGCCTCTTGGGGCTGAGCACGAACCTCGTGTTTCTGAAGTGAAACTCGATGATCTCATTCTGATGCAGCCTCCTGCTGAACGTGTGTCTTGCGCTTTTGACTAGAAACACGAAGGTTATACTTTAACAATGTCAGTGACTCTCACATTTTAAAATTGAAATGCTAAGGTCATGTTCTGGCGCGGCCCTAGGTTGAACGTGGGTCTAGCGTTCTTGAAGTGAGACGCAGATCTCGCGTTTCGCCACAGCTTGAGGCTGGACGTGAACTTCACATTTTGGTGCTGAAACACGCAGCTCGTGAACATGAGCATCGCGTTTTGTTGCAGAAATACAGGGCTGAAAGTGAGCTCCGCGTTTGGTGCCGAAACGCGGGGGTGAAAGTGAGCTCTGTTTGCTGATGGTGAACTTGACGTCTTTGTTGATGATCAGCAATTCGTTTGGCTCGCAGGAGTTCATGCGAACCTCCTGCAAATTGTGTTTGCTAAGCCTTGGGAGGAGTTTTGCAGCGAGATTGGCCTCCACCACTGTATTGGTCGTGAGCCAAGACAACTAGCCTTGCGGATTTTTGAGAGACGTTGTCGCAAACCATATTGGCTCCATAGGAGGTTGTCAGAACCTCAAGAGAGGTTGAGCCACTTGCTTTGTCAAAAAGCATATAGGCTTCTCTATGAGAAGTCTTCGAAGAGCCTTGAGAGCGAGTCTATGCTTGAGACTTTGGGGCTAAAGGACCCGATGAGAGAAGTTATTTCGAACTTCTCTTGGTCGAATTCGACGACGAGCGATTCGATGGTTTATCCGAGATGCTTGAGGTCAGCTTGCGCTACGGTCTTCTCATTGGTAGAGAAAATAGTATCCCCAGCAGAGTCGCCATCTTTTGTACGTGTCAGAAAAAATTGAAACCTCCCAAATTCTTTATTTGATTGTATAGAAAATTACAACGGATCAATAATCCGATTACAAAAGAGGATAGAATTGTTGGATCTCCCCTTTGTTTAATGCTGGGTTCTTCGTGCAGTGTTGGAGAGTGATTCTTGTTCTTTGCTGACGAACTGAACCTTTTAGTGGATTCTCCTCCTTTTCTCCTCAGAGCTCCTCCCATTTTACTCCGAGTTCCCCCCCAGGTCCTCTCTCCAGAGGTCCCCTTAGAGAGGTCTCCTCTTTTTTCTTTTTTTTTTCCAGAGCCCCCTTTTTCTCTAGCATTAATAGCTATTTATAGAGGAATTGGTGTGTAACCAACCCCTTAAATCTCTCCATAATGGGAAGGGTATAACCAACTCCTTAAATCTTTCCATAATGGGAAGTTATTCCCATTATGTGGGGAGAAAATGGGGGTGTAACTGTCCAAATTCGTGGCTATCAGTTACAGCAGAAATGCGGGTCTCGCGCTGGATGTAGACCTTACTCTGATGTTAAGACGCGCAGTTCACATGCTCACGTCTGTGTTGGAAAGCGGAGCTGCTTAAGTTCGCGTTTGACTTGAAACACAAGGTCCACGTCTGACGAACTCCGCGTCTGAAAAAGGATGCGTGGTTCGCATCTGGTGACCTCCGCGGCTGAAATTGGAATGTGACCTCTGCGTTGGACAAAGGACGCGAAGTCCGCATCTGGCGACCTCCACGTCTGAGATTGGAATGCAACCTCCGCGTCTAACAGAAGACGCGAGGTCCGCGTCTGAGGTTAGAACGCGACCTCCGCGTTTGCGATTGGAATGCGACCTCTGCGTCTGATAGAGGACGCGAGGTCCGCGTCTGAGGTTGGAACGCGACCTCCGCATTTGCGAGGTCGCGTCTGAGGCTTTATCCTTAGTAATTTTTTGATAGCCTACATCCATCATAAAGAATAGCTTCATCCTCCTCGATAGAGTCATAAAAAAAGAAGTCGAGCTTCCTTAGTAGTGCACAAGAATCTAATTCGAGCCGACCGTCTGAAATTAGTTTCCAGAGAGTAAACATGCTGGCATTACTAACTCGGCTCCGTCGCACCCTTGATTCACCAGCAATCACCAGAGCAGTTCTCTGAAGAATGAAAATCATATTCGGGTCAGCACAACTGATATGTCCAAAATGATACTTCTGTTGGCCCAGAGGCCTTCCACTCTAGTTTTGATAATGATTAACTCATGTAGTTATAGTTTACTAATAATCTTGTGATATTTAGTTTCAGATATTTAACCAAGATATTAATAAGTGATCAGCTTCAACAAAGGTGTTTTGGAGCTTTCACATGGTGATTCAAGAGCTCGAGCGTCAAGTTCATATCTAGCACTCATTTGGAGTCAAGCTCGGTGGATCACGTTTGGATGGAGTCGAGTTGGAGATTGTGCTTTACAAGAAGACCTCGGTTTATTTTAGAATAGTTAGTTTAGATCCATTGTTAAAGTTAGATAGTGTGGTATGCTCAAGTTCATAACACACACACGTTTCATGTTTTGGTTTTGGTTTTCGGTTTAACTGATCGTGGTTTTCATGAATAGAATTGTATCAAAACAAGTTTACATGGTTTAATGTATATTAGATTTGATCTATATACATATATGCTTCATATTCTTAGAAAAACTTATTTTGATAATCTATTCAAGTATTTGGGTTTTGTATTTAAACAAAACTTATTTTTGGATTTAATGTCATAAACATTGATATATATTTCTTTTATGTATATTAGATTCTATCCATATACCATATGCTTCAAAGTTATTTAAATACCATGTTTTTGTATTTACATGACTTTTGAAAAAATTGGATTTCCATTTCAAAACTTCAAGTTTTAGAAAATATAGAATTTGGTTTAAGGCAAAATTTCCAAGTCACAAAAATGGTTCAAATAATTTGAAATATGTGTTGAATTTTTGTCAAACATGTTTGTATTTCAAAGATATAACAAGAACTGATTTTTGTGGAATTTATATGATTTTATGGGATTTATTTGAAGTTACCGGACCAGTAGTCGGTCGACCGGACTGGTCGACCGATGTGCACGAGACGTGCACAAAGGCCAAGTTGGCTTGGACTGAAGTCACCCTACTCTCGGGTGAGGGTGGTCGACAGGGCGGTCGACCGTAAGCCTTGGCCCGGTCGACCGGGCGGTCGACCGGCCAGAGAGCAATTGCTCTCTGGATCTGGCACGTCGATCGGGCGGTTGACCGGAGGGCTCAACGGTCACCTTTTTGATAGTTGGCCGGTCGACCGGCCGGTCGACCGGAAAGGCAAAAATGCCCTTTTTAGCTGCCAATAGGCAGGTTTTCAAAGGGGCTATAAAAACCCCATTTGAGTTGGTTTTTAGCAAGAATTTCAAGAGCCAAAAATTTCTCATATTCTCAAGTGTTTAATACAAGTTTTCAAAAGAGTTTTTAAGCCAAAAGATTTTATCTTTATTTGTTTTAAAGGGTTGAAAAAATCAAGAAAAGGAGAAGTCTTTGGGATTGGTTTTTGATCTTCATTTCATATCTATTCTAGAAGTTTTTCCAAGAGTTTTTCTTTGAGTTTTTGATTTTCAAACTCTTTATTTCTCACACTTGAGCTTATCTACTATCCTATCTATTAGGATCTTTATTTTGTGGGAAAAGAATTGGTTTGTGGTTGAGATAGACCACCTAGTTGTAAACCTTCTATTGATTGTGATATCCCTATAGTGAGAGGTGATTGAGTTGTTATCCCTCAAGTGTGAGGTGATAGTGGAAGTGGTATTTGGCTCCCTCTAATGAGAGGTGGAGATTGTGTTAGAATCCCTCAAGTATGAGGCGATTGTGTTTGAGTGGCTTTGTGCCTAGCCACTAAGTGTAGAGGTTGTGTTGTATTAGTTGAGAGAGGAGTTGTGTCCTCCCAATTGTAATTGTCCCAAATCCTCAGTGGAGGTGCCCTGTGTCGGAAGTCCTGTGTAGACGAGTTAGTGGAAATTCTTCTATGTGAAGGCGGGGACGTAGAGCTGTGTGCTCGAACCTCGAAACATATCTTGGTGTTTGCGATTGATCCACTTTCTCTAACTCTCTCTAACTCTCTCTCTCTTATATTGTGTCTTACATTGATTCATATTGTCATATCACACTTATATGCTTGGTTGTGGTTATTTGTGTGCCTCACTTGTGTTTAACCACGAGAGATTCATATAGCACCTCAACTCTTATCCAGAGGAATCAAGAGGAGTTAGTCCAGAGCCCTTCACCGGGAATTCGGCTACACTCGTTGGTTACACTAAGTGTGCTGCAATTAGTTTTAATTTTCGCATTATTGTTCATAGATTAGCCGTACACCTATTCACCCCCCCTCTAGGTGTACTTTCAATTGGTATCAGAGCCTACGCTCCTGATATTAGGTTTAAACACCTAGGAGTGTGATCTTAGTTTTGCTAATCTATCATTTGCATTTGTATTTGCACACATATAGTTTGCACTCATGGATAGCCCTCCCATATTTGATGTCTCTAGAATTGATATATGGAAGGTTATGATGAGTTGTCATTTAAAAGCCCTAAGATATAAAGTTTACCTTGCCATTACCAAGGAATCCTACCTTAGTGATAGCAAGCATATAGAGGCCAATGCACTAGCCCTAAAGGCACTTACAGCATCTCCTGATAAAATTTTTTTACATGTGTTTTCTCATTATGATTCCGCTTTTGCAATGTGGAACATTTTAACTTCTCCCTAGCTACAAATGCATATCAATAAGAAGAGAAAATTTAGTCGAGACGAGTCCGACGAACGTTGTTTATGGTCCAAGGGAATGACTCCCTTGAGGTACATTCGGATACTCAATTAGATGTTAGTACTAGTTCTTATTGTAATGAGTTATGGATGCACATGCCTTAAATAATGAACTAGCTAAAAATTGTGAAAATTTGATTTTAAAATATAAACTTTTGGAAAAGGATAGTTTTAGTTTAAAAGAAGAAAATAAAAATTTATCTTCTAGACTTGGGATTGCTTTGCAAGAAAGGGATGAGATTTCAAGTGAACGTGACTCACTTAAATCCTAACTTGATCTTACTCTAAAAGAAAATGAAATTTTAAAAGTAAAAATGATTGTGAAAATGCTTTGAAAAAAAATGAAGTTCTATCTTCAAAACTTGTTTTGTTTTAAAAGAAAATGACTCTTTAAAAAATAAAATTATTTCTATTTCAAAGGATTTGGACTTGATGTCAAATGAAAATATTTCTTTGTAAAATGATTTAGACACACATGTTTGCCATGCTAGTATAGCTTCACCACCTAATGTATCCATTGCATACACCTCTTCTATAATTGAAAATGATATATCTATGCTTAAGAAGAGTGTTGATTGTTTCGGCTCCACTTTGAGCCACTGTTCCATGAACCATACACGTTTAGAATTTATGTTTCGAAAGAAACAAGTTCCTTCTATGCATGCACACAAACTACGGCATACACATGCTTCCCATGTTCACACCCATCACACAATGTATGCTTATGTGTACACTTCTATACATTGTGGACGTAAGGGCCACCTTGCTAAGTTTTGTTATGATCATATACATGATTCAAATTTAGCAACTAAATTTGTTTGGGTTAGGAAAGGAGCTAACCCCTATGACCCAAAAGAGTATGAGTATCAAAGACCACTCCTATTCTATTTGATGTAGGTGTGGGCTCTCACATGACGTAAGAGTGATGGTGCCTTGAGGTGGATGCGTTCCGAGCTTAAAGAGGACTATTTGGATGCATCACTTTCAAGGGGAGTTTGGTGGGAGGACCACCATGGTTTGGAGACATAGAGATGTACCCTCATCGATTTTTGGTAACAATCTCTAAACTCCCATTATGTTTACATGCTTCTCATATTATTCATTTTTAGCATGTTTTGATATTTCATGATTAGGATGTTAAATGTCATCATATTTAGATTAGTGATATACATGATTAGTATTTGAGACACCCATGCTTATATGGATTTATATTTAGTGTTCTCACTTTAGTTTAACTACTGTGTATGTCCTAGATCTAATGCATGTTCATTTAGTATAATGATCATATAAGTTTTGTTTTGATTTCTAAACTTCATGTTTTGATTACATGTTTAGATGTAAGTTTTCATTAAAACTTAGGTATATACTTTTACAACTAGTGAGTCACAAATAGATTATTATATATTTGTGCTTGAATGCTCATTTGTACTCATTAGATGTACTAGTATAGTCTAGTTTTGATGATTCATACATTTTGACTTGTATTCCCATTTTATACATGTTTATGTTTAACTTCATGTATATGTCTATGATAGGTAGTGAAAAATGCATAATTGACATCATATATACCATCGCATTTGCACATTTATTCATATTATAATGCACAATTATTAATATTTCTTTATTTAATATGTGCAGGCCTCAAATTATCAATTTAATAAAGAATAAAGCTAAAAGAGCCCAAAAGCCCAGATCCAAGCCCATGTTTGAAGCCCAGGTGAAAAAGCGCAAATACAAAGAGTCAAAATGCAAATACAAGGGCTGAAAGTTGCAAATATCAGAGATTAGGGAAGGATAGACTTCTATCCAACCCTAAACACCTGCAGGATGAGAATAAAAGGCCAAGATAAGAAGAAAATTCGTGGGAGGAAGATTTGAAGAAATCTGGATTAAGGGTAACTTGATTACCAAGTTACCTCGAAAATCCAGATTTAAAAGGCCAGGATTACAATTCTAGAAGCAGGCGCCCACATGGACGGACCAGGAGAGGCCACGCGCCAAAGCGCGTGGCCAGAAGCCACAAAAGTGCCGCGGAACCGCCGCAAATCCGCAGCACTTTGATCTCATCCAGATCCCAAATTTTGTGGGCAGGTTTATCAGGGACTCCTCGACCTTCTGCACTATAAATATCCGTGCAGTCGCAACAGGGAGGGGCATGCAGAGACGATTAGGGTTTTCTTTAGCCACTTTTATTCAAAGTTGTAATTTTTATTTTCATGCTCGTTGTGGAAGAAGAAGGAGCTTTGTAATTGGAGATCTCATCTGCAATAAAGGTTACTTTCTTTTGCACATTTAATTCTTGCTATTTTATTTTATTTTCTCTGTGTTTATTCGCTTCGGTTTTCATCTGTGATCTCGTGTTTTCTTTCTTCTTCTTTTCTTCTAATTAAAAATAAAAAAAGAATAAAAAAATAAATAATTTGAAAAAGAAAAAAAATGATGTACAACTAATTCTTTGTATGGTTTGCTGATCACTTAAGCAACCCTAGGGCAAGTAGGATTTGAATCGATTGATGACCATCCATCAGAAACCCTAGGTTTAATAATTGTTTTTCTTGAAGATAAAACTGATAACTAGATCTATTAATCTAGGTTGCACAATTAAAGGACTCATCATGACTTCATGCTTAAGAACTAGGACGGCCTAAAGTTAAGATTAATCTTTTCTTAAGCTGTACTTAGATGTTAGGATGAAACTTGTTTAGTTTTTAATAATGGAACTTAGTTATAATCTAGTATCGTATTTTCTTACTTGAATCACTCTTAATAACCTAGGGTAAATCACATTTATCTCAAGATGAAATTCAACATCCAAGACTTGCATAGTGGGTTGTGGTAGTAGATCAGTAAAACCATGCTTCTTAATCCATATTCTCTTCAAATCTAATCTTTTCTGTGTTTACTCAAAGCATACGAGGAATCTGCCGCAAAAGCTTGCATCGCATCCTTCCCTGAGGATCACGACCCGCTCGAGCCCTTGCTACAGCGGATTCGCATTGAGACTAAGACAATCTGAACTCTATTTCAATCTCAATCAAATTTTGGCGCCGTTGCCGGGGAAGGAACGGCGAGATTTCCTCGTTCTAATCATTCTTTCTTTTCTGTTGCAGGTACAGAGAATAGGAAGCAGAAACAGAACAGCAGAAGACACATATTGCAATCCAGTGCCTCTGCCCTCGAAGGCAGAGCATCTGGACCTACAACTTTGCCGCGTTTCCACGGCAAAAGCCGCGGGTCCGCGGCAGTTGTAGTTGACTACTGATAGATTTTTCTGCAGGTTGCTCTGCAGTGCAAAATTCTATTTTCTGCTGTATTATTACTTCTCTGTGATCACTCTGCAACTGCTAATAATTAACATTAACCTATTTGTTGAATAAAAAAAATATTTTTAGACTCTTGCATTTTAGGGCACGTGTCTATTTTTATTCTTTAATTCTGTTGAAGAGTGCTGGCGACAAGGTACGTTTGCATAAGCATATAGATTAGGAAGCACTCTTGGTTGTTTATCGCTTTCTTGAGTGATTACTTTTCTACCGCTTTACACGTACACTAATCCATCTTAAGGGCATAACCCATAACAAAGATAAGGTGGGGATTTCATCACCCTTCCTTGGCCCACAAATCATACCAGTCACACTCACAACCCTAACCCTAATTAAAACTTGACTAGACGTTGGCCCTAAGGTAACTCGGACTCAATAGGAGATTGACCGAAGAAGGAAAGTTGTTCGAAATTAACCCTTGCCAAATCGGTGTCTAGCGAAGGGATTGAGGGCCGAAAGCCCGAAGAACGGTGGTTATTTAATTAAGGAACGTCTCTGATGGAAAACCTCCCACCGGTCTTGCCCTGAACTGGCCGATTAGCTCGTGGTTGACGTCGACAATAGACCTCCTAAGGACAGTCTAAAGTTAGGAGTCGTCTAGGTCAAGGATAACCCTAGAATAGGATTTTTGTTTGTTTTTCTTTTTCTTTTTGGTTGATTGGGTGAACTTTGGTTGCTAACTGTGCATGCCCGCTTGGTCGAGAGACCCACTTACATCCAGGCTAACTAGAACTAGTTCACCACCCGAGCTCAAGCCCGACTCTCTCATGGCTCAACCGCCATCTCTCCAAGATAGGTTCTATCCCCTTAGAACCTCTATTCCTTCTTGCATCAAGCTGAGTAATGAAGGTGTTGACCCATTTGAGCTTAAGCCACAATATATCAGCACCCTTCCTAAGTTTCATGGACTTGAATCAGAGGATGCATACTTCTTCATAAGGGAATTTGAGGAAGTATGTTTAATGATAAATATGCCTAAGTTGGGAAAAGATGCCATTAAGCTTAGGTTTGTCCCCTTTGCGTTGAAAGATTTAGCAAAGAAATGGCTCTACAGTCTAGAGGTTGGTTCTATAGACACTTGGGACAGTTTCGTCAAGGCCTTCTTGAAGAAATTTTATCCCGTTCACAAGACTGCACTGATTAGGAAGAATATCCTACAGTTTAAGCAAACAGCCAATGAGCCATTTTGGAAATACTTCGAGCGGTTTAAGGACCTCCTTGCCCAATGTCCCCATCATGGGGTAGAGAAATGGCGACTTTGCCAAGTCATATATGATGGATTAGATTATTCTACTAAGACATTGTTAGAATCCATGTGTCAAGGAGGATTTCTGGAAAAGAATGAAAATGAAGGATGGTCATTGTTTGAGGACTTAGCTGAAAAAGCCATCCAGTGGGACCCTACTCCTGAGAAATCTAGGACTAATGACCCCACTTCTTCAAAAGGAGGTATTCATTCCATTGAGGCCAACATAGCACAAGATGCTAAGTTAGCTGCTGTTATGCGTAGACTAGAGGCTCTTGAAACTAAGGAGCCAGTCTCTGTGAACCAAGTCAGCCCAACATCTTTGGCGGGCTGTACTTATTGTCAAGATAGGAACCATGTGTTCGAGGAATGTCCTGTCTTCATCGCGCACCAAAGTCTGCCCGAACATATGAGTGCGGCCTTCACAAGGCCCGCCAACAATCTGCCTGCCAACAATCTGCCCGCCAACAATCCATATTCGCCCACCTACAATCCCGGTTGGAGAAACCATCCCAATTTGTCATGGGGCCAAAGTAACAATGATCAAACTAGGCCCAAATTCTCCAACAATTTCCAAAATCCGCCCTATCAAAATCCTCCACCCTCTTTCCAATATTCACAAATGGAAACAAGGCTCTCCAATCTAGAAAGAAAGGTGGACACTATCGTTAAAAGCAATGACACGCTGGCTCAAGTCTTGACTAGGATAGAGATGCAAATGAATCAGCAAGAAAGGCAAAAGGGTACTCTACCTAGTCAACCATTCCCAAACCCTAGGAACTCTAGTCAAGCTCACTTGGCTGAAGAGAATCATATGAGTCAGTGCAATGCGATTCATACATTGCGGTCGGGAAAACAAGTTGATAACCAAGTATCAACACCATCAAGTTCTAAACAAGCATTCAGCTTGCCTGATCCCACTCCATCCCAACTTAATGCCAACAACACGAAAAAAGACAAGTCAGCCGAAGATATGCACAAGCCCATCGCACCCTACCCAAATAGGCTTAAAGATAAGCAATGTGCACAAATGGATAAGGTACGAGAGATTTTTAATCAAGTCAAGATCAATATACCTCTTCTTGATGCAATTCAACAAGTCCCTAAGTATGCCAAGTTTATTAAGGACATGTGCACAAAGAAGAGAAAGACTAATGTGCCCAAGAAGGTTTTTCTAGCCACTAACATTAGTGAGCTATTGTCTAACCAGATCCCTGTCAAGTATAAGGACCCTGGTTGCCCCACCATCTCTTGCACAATAGGTCAAACTGCAATTAAGCATGCACTTCTTGATTTGGGAGCAAGTATCAACTTACTCCCCTTCTCAGTTTACCAACAACTTGGGTTGGGCGAACTTAGTCCGACTAAGGTTACAATCCAATTGGCTGACCGATCCATAAAAATTCCCAAAGGAGAAATTACCGATGTGCTCGTCCAAGTTGGGGAGTTTATCTACCCAGTAGATTTTGTTGTTCTGGAGACCGAACCTGTATCCACTCTTCGGTCTCAAACTCCCGTTATCCTAGGGCGTCCGTTCCTTGCAACTGCCAATGCGATCATAAATTGTAGGAATGGATCCATGAGGTTGACTTTTGGAAACATGACTAAAGAGGTCAATGTCTTCAACCTGGAAAACCAATCTCGTAAGATTAAAGACCAAACATTTGAGGTGAACTTCATCGAGAACATTTGTGAAAAAGAAAGTGAAAATGAGTCTCTATTTCTTGACAAGTTATTTGAGGATAAGTGCGATTTTAGTGATAAGATGACACATGTTGAGGATTATAATTTTAAAGTTCCATTTAAAAAACGAAGATTTGATCTAAGTATCTTCAAAGAGCCAAGCACTGAAATATCGCATGAGAATATAGTTCAAGAAACTCCGATTGACTTAACTTTTGAAAGTCTCTTTGAAGAAGAACTCCTATGTTTAGATACACCGATTAAGGAGATGTTGGTTAATTATTCACTTCCAGAAAAAAGTGTTGATTTAAGTTTTGAGGAGATGTACGGAACTGAGCTAGAATTTCTCGGCAAGGAAGTTCCAACTGAAAGGTGTGATGAATTTTTGAATAATGGAGGTGGACATCTGATGAGGAAGAACCTAAAGAAGATGAAACTGGGGGGAGAGAAAGTTAAAACAAAAATGTTGGTCTCCCCATTGTGCCTTATAAAGAGAACCCATTGGAATGATGGGAAACGAGCTAGAGGGATGAATCCTAAGCAGCTCTAGGTGAGAGTGATACATGTGTTGTACATATTATGGTATACTATTATTCTTTGCCTCTCTTTACATTTTTCTTCATGCATTCATGCATTTCATACATTGAGGACAATGCATGAGATAAGTGTGGGGGAGGGCTTACTAACATAGAAAAGATTAAAAAAAAAAAAATATTTTTCTCTTTATTTGTTCTAACATTTTAAAAAAACAAAAACAAAAAAAAAAATTTTTTTTTTAACATTAAAAAAAAAAAAATTGCTAATAAATATTAAAAAAAAATTAAAAAAAATGTTATAAAAAGGAAATATTTTGACTTATTTTTTGAAAGAAATCTAAGTTAGTTTTAAGGATTAGGAAAATCATGATTAGGATTTCTAAAAACTTGGTCAAAATAAATAAATTGTTTAATTTTTAGGTATAGGAGAGAAATTGAATAAATAATTAGTCTTGATTTTTACCTTAATGAAATGTGCATACCAAATGCATATCTAGGATTCTAAGACAAAGACCTTGTGCCTCATAAAAAAAAAGAAGAAAAAAAAAATCACCAATTAAGCTGATACATGTGCCTCAAGAAGCATAAGTATTCATGCCTAAAGGTGAGTAAATAAAATAAAGTCCTTAGTTTTGGGGCCTAGTTCACTCGAATTTGAGTCCGCGGGGTGTTTTCTCACTTGGTGCCCTAAAGCCAACCGGTTTGGGAGTCATCGACTTTAAGTTCGTTACATGGGTGGATTAGAAAGCCTAAGAAGACTAAGAATAATAATATATGTATTAACATATCTAATAATCAATTAGTTAGGTATGAGGGCCTCAAGAAGCCTTGATACTTATACGAAAGAAAATTAGATGAGTTATACATGCCAAAAATAAAAAATAAAAAAAATAAATATATTAACACATCTAATAGTCAATTAGTTAGGTATGAGGGCCTCAAGAAGCCTTGATACTTACACGAAAGAAAATTAGATGATGTTATAAAAATAATAAAGAGGCATGAGAGTCCAAGTTAAGGAATTCCTAGATTCACAAGGGTGCGTATGACTTTTGGTAACGAAAAAGACTATATTAGAAATTCAATTTTAATCCTTACCTAAAATGAATAACAATTGACTTTATAAAGACTAGGTTTGAAGAATGAATAAAAATGAGGATCCTAAAACTTATAGACTACTTAGTCTCTTCAATAATAATTCAAATATTTTCCTTTTTATGGATTTTGTGGGTGCAATCCGCTGAAAACCCTCACGAGACAACACTCGTCCTCTAGGGTAACCTAGGGGTTTAACGGCTTGTTGCACATGCTAAGTGCAACCGTGATTCCTACGAAAGTGAGTTAGCTAGGTTAGATTTTTCTCTTTCTTTTTGATTTTTACTCGAGGACGAGCAAAAAGATAAGTGTGGGGGTGTGATAGGTAGTGAAAAATGCATAATTGACATCATATATACCATCGCATTTGCACATTTATTCATATTATAATGCACAATTATTAATATTTCTTTATTTAATATGTGCAGGCCTCAAATTATCAATTTAATAAAGAATAAAGCTAAAAGAGCCCAAAAGCCCAGATCCAAGCCCATGTTTGAAGCCCAGGTGAAAAAGCGCAAATACAAAGAGTCAAAATGCAAATACAAGGGCTGAAAGTTGCAAATATCAGAGATTAGGGAAGGATAGACTTCTATCCAACCCTAAACACCTGCAGGATGAGAATAAAAGGCCAAGATAAGAAGAAAATTCGTGGGAGGAAGATTTGAAGAAATCTGGATTAAGGGTAACTTGATTACCAAGTTACCTCGAAAATCCAGATTTAAAAGGCCAGGATTACAATTCTAGAAGCAGGCGCCCACATGGACGGACCAGGAGAGGCCACGTGCCAAAGCGCGTGGCCAGAAGCCACAAAAGTGCCGCGGAACCGCCGCAAATCCGCGGCACTTTGATCTCATCCAGATCCCAAATTTTGTGGGCAGGTTTATCAGGGACTCCTCGACCTTCTGCACTATAAATATCCGTGCAGTCGCAACAGGGAGGGGCATGCAGAGACGATTAGGGTTTTCTTTAGCCACTTTTATTCAAAGTTGTAATTTTTATTTTCATGCTCGTTGTGGAAGAAGAAGGAGCTTTGTAATTGGAGATCTCATCTGCAATAAAGGTTACTTTCTTTTGCACATTTAATTCTTGCTATTTTATTTTATTTTCTCTGTGTTTATTCGCTTCGGTTTTCATCTGTGATCTCGTGTTTTCTTTCTTCTTCTTTTCTTCTAATTAAAAATAAAAAAGAATAAAAAAATAAATAATTTGAAAAAGAAAAAAAATGATGTACAACTAATTCTTTGTATGGTTTGCTGATCACTTAAGCAACCCTAGGGCAAGTAGGATTTGAATCGATTGATGACCATCCATCAGAAACCCTAGGTTTAATAATTGTTTTTCTTGAAGATAAAACTGATAACTAGATCTATTAATCTAGGTTGCACAATTAAAGGACTCATCATGACTTCATGCTTAAGAACTAGGACGGCCTAAAGTTAAGATTAATCTTTTCTTAAGCTGTACTTAGATGTTAGGATGAAACTTGTTTAGTTTTTAATAATGGAACTTAGTTATAATCTAGTATCGTATTTTCTTACTTGAATCACTCTTAATAACCTAGGGTAAATCACATTTATCTCAAGATGAAATTCAACATCCAAGACTTGCATAGTGGGTTGTGGTAGTAGATCAGTAAAACCATGCTTCTTAATCCATATTCTCTTCAAATCTAATCTTTTCTGTGTTTACTCAAAGCATACGAGGAATCTGCCGCAAAAGCTTGCATCGCATCCTTCCCTGAGGATCACGACCCGCTCGAGCCCTTGCTACAGCGGATTCGCATTGAGACTAAGACAATCTGAACTCTATTTCAATCTCAATCAGTCTATTTTATCTAAACTAATGGTTATACATCTACATCATTGAGCCACTTGCCTTCATGCATATACTTTTGTGGACTCGTTTATGTTTGGATACGTATGCATACTCTAGTTTGTATAAAACATACATATACCTTGAAGGATTCTAGTTCTGATGATTTTCATGTTTTTAAGAAATTTCATATTTGAGCTTAATTGCCTATTTTCATGACTTTGTAGTTCACATTATACTTGTACACTCACATCATTTTTGTTTACTCATGATTTGTTTTCATGAGACTATATATGCCTTATAGATTTTGAGTGTTAATGATCATATGATTTACATATTTTTCATGAAATATATTTTTATTTTATTCCTTTCTTGAAGGATTTCGTACTAGTTTACAAATTTTATCATATAAACTAGTTGCGGTATTCTTCATATGATAGAGTTTTCAAATGTGTTATATTATTTTCAAACTTATTTTTGAAAACCCCTACCCTTCCAAGGGCGGCTGGTTGGGCGACCATGCCTTATATGCTCATTATTGAAAATCTATTTAAAACATGTGCATGAAATGGGTGGTAGGAAGTATGAGTTATACACTTGATCTTATTTTGTTTTCAATTAATATCATTATATTTTTTCAATTGGTATCACTATTGACATTCTTTTTATATACTCATACATGTTCTTATATATGTATGCTTGAACTTCAAATAGTATCAATTTCGATTGGTATTCAATTTTTTCATACATATATATGTATTTTATTTGTGCTTACTATATCTCTATATCTTTGAGCACAAATTTTGGTTATGCTAAGCTTGATTTCTTAAATGACTATTATATCTTAATTGATTATTTTTCAATTGGTATTTTATACAAGCCTATGCCTCATTTCGTTTGGTATTCCATAAAGGGGAAGAAAATTCATATTTCACCTTTTAATTTGTTTTATTTACCTTTGGCATTCTGCTCCCACACATTATGTTGAAAAATGATTGAAAAATGATATTGATTTATTTGGTATCATACGCTCCTAGTGAAAATTATTTTCAATTGATATATGTTTCATTTTTAATATTGGTATCAAAAACATTAAATTGATATTATTCTCTATTTAGTATCTCTATTATAAAATGAGTTTAGTGTTTAACCAAAAAGATTGGTTTATGTTTTTCAAATTGATATCAAAAGCGTAAAATATTTTCAATTGGTACTAATTTTTACAATTGGTATCAAGATTACCTATATGTTTACTCTTTCAATTGATATCAAAATTTTTGGTTGATTTCTTCAAAATATTTTGTTTACTTTCAATTGGTATAATATATGCATGTTTACTTAAATATATTAAAAACATTTGTTTTATGTACTTTCAATTTGTATCTTTTATTTATTTTCAATTGGTATCATAATGCGCTAAATTGATATTTTTTCAATTGGTATCATAATATTTTGATTTGATTTCACCCCTTGTCGATTTTTTTTGTTTCGGACAAAAGGGGGAGAACATTATTTTATTATTCACTTTAACCCTTTTGTTGATGATAGACAAAAAGGGGAGAAGTATTTGAGTATATATGTATGTTTATTTATAAGTTTATATCAAAGTTTATTTCATATTGGAATCAAGAACATATTTTTGGTGTTTTATTTCATATTGGTATCAAGAGAGTTTATTTTATGTTTTGTTGATATTGGGTATCAAGAGCATGGATATTAGTATTAAGAACATGTTTTGGTGTTTTGTTTTGTTGATATCAAGAACTTTTATTAAAATTTTTATTGTTGGTATCAAGAGCTTTTATTGATTATCTTTCAATTGGTATCAAGAGCTTTTATTGCTTTTATTAATAAGCTTTCAATTGAAATTTTTATTGGTATCAAGAGCAATTATTTAAGAACATGTTTATTTTAAGTTTATATTTTCAATTGGTATTTAAGAACATGTTTGTTTTAAAAATAAAAAAGGAAAAGTAATTTATTTTAAAAATTTAGTATCATGAGCATGTTTTTTTCATTATTTTATGCATGTTTATGTATATTCATGTTTAACATTCATTGCATATCTTATTGTTTATTGTTATGCATGAGTTAAGGGGGAGCTTCTTTAAAGCTTAACTTTAATCCATGCATATATAACTCCATGAGTTTTGTCATCGTCAAAAAAGGAGAGATTGTTGACCCAGAGGCCTTCCACTCTACTTTTGATGATGATTAAGTCATGTAGTTATAATTTACTAATAATCTTGTGATATTTAGTTTCAAATATTTAACCAAGATATTGGTAGGTGATCAGCTTCAACAAAGGTGTTTTGGAGCTTTCACATGGTAATTCAAGAGCCCGAGCGTCAAGTTCATATCTAGCACTCATTTGGAGTCAAGCTCGGTGGATCACGTTTGGATCGAGTCGACTTGGAGATGGCGCTCTATAAGAAGACCTCGGTTTGTTTTAGAATAGTTAGTTTAGATCCATTGTTAAAGTTAGATAGTGTGGTATGCTTAAGTTCACAACACACACGTTTCATGTTTTGGTTTTGGTTTTCAATTTAACCGATCTTGATTTTCATGAATAGAATTGTATCAACACAAGTTTACATGGTTTAATGTATATTAGATTTGATCTATATACATGTATGCTTCATATTCTTAGAAAACTTATTTTGATAATCTATTCATGTATTTGGGTTGTGTATTTAAACAAAACTTATTTTCGGATTTAATGTCAAAAATATTGATATATATATTTCTTTCATGTATATTGTATTCTATCCATATATCATATGCTTCAAAGTTGTTTAAATACCATGTTTTTGTATTTACATGAGTTTTGAAAAAATCGGATTTCCATTTCAAAAATACAAGTTTTGAAAAATATAGAATTTGGTTTAAGGCAAATTTTCCAAGTCACAAAAATTGTTCAAATAGTTTGAAATATGTGTTGAATTTTTTTCAAACATGTTTGTATTTCAAAGATATAATAAGAACTGATTTTTGTAGAATTTATGTAATTTTATGGGATTTATTTGAAGTTAAAAAGACCAGTTTTTAAATCCTGAAAATGTCCCTGCCAGGCTCTGGCGGTCGACTGGGACGGTCGACCGGACCAGTAGTCAGTCGACCAGACCGGTCGTCCGATGTGCATGAGACATGCACAAAGGCCAAGTTGGCTTGGCCGGTCGACCGTACGGTCGACCGACTGAAGTCACCCCACTCTCGGTGGGGCGGTCGATCGGGCCGTCGACCGTAAGCCTTAGCCCGGTCGACCGAGCGATCGACCGGCCAGAGAGCAATTGCTCTCTGGATCTGGCACGGTCGACCAGGCGGTCGACCGGAGGGCTCAACGGTCACCTTTTTGACAGTTGGCTGGTCGACCGGCCGGTCGACCGGAAGGGCAAAAATGCCCTTTTTAGCTGCAACGGGCAGATTTTTAAAGGAGCTATAAATACCCCATTTGAGTTGGTTTTTAACAAGAATTTCAAGAGCCAAAAATTTCTCATATTCTCAAGAGTTTAATACAAGTTTTCAAAAGAGTTTTTAAGCCAAAAGATTTTATCTTTATTTGTTTTAAAGGGTTGGAAAAATCAAGAAAAGGAGAAGTCTTTTGGATTAGTTTTTGATCTTCATTTCATATCTATTCTAGATGTTTTCCCAAGAGTTTTTCTTTGAGTTTTTGATTTTCAAACTCTTTATTTCTCACACTTGAGCTTATCTACTATCTTATCTATTAGGATCTTTGTTTTGTGGGAAAAGAATTGGTTTGTGGTTGAGATAGATCACCTAGTTGTAAACCTTCTATTGATTGTGATATCCCTCTAGTGAGAGGTGATTGAGTTATTATCCCTCAAGTGTGAGGTGATAGTGAAGTGGTATTTGGCTCCCTCTAGTGAAAGGTGGAAATTGTGTTGGAATCCCTCAAGTGTGAGGTGATTGTGTTTGAGTGGCTTTGTGCCTAGCCTCTAAGTGTAGAGGTTGTGTTGTATTGGTTGAGAGAGGAGTTATGTACTCCCAATTGTAATTGCCCCAAATCTTCAGTGGAGGTTCCCTATGTGGGAAGTCCTGTGTGGACGAGTTAATAGAAATCCTTCTATGTGAGGTGGGGACGCAGAGCTGTGCGCTCGAACCTCGAAATATATCTTGGCGTTTGCGATTAATCCGCTTTCTGTAACTCTCTCTCTTATATTGTGCCTTGCATTGATTCATATTGTCATATCACACTTATATGCTTGGTTGTAGTTGTTTGTGTGCCTCACTTGTGTTTAACCACGATAGCTTCATATAGCACTTCATCTCTTATTCAGAGGAATCAAGAGGAGTTAGTCCAGAGCCCTTTACCGGGAATTCAGCTACACTCGTTGGTTACACTAAGTGTGTTGCAATTAGTTTTAATTTTCACATTATTGTTCATAGATTAGTCGTACACCTATTCACCCCCCTCTAGGTGTACTTTCAACTTCTTGGACAGAGTGTTTAAGGAGTATCACACTGCAAAAAGAACAACACAACAGTCAGTAACCTAAAAATTGTCAAGTGTTGAAGCTCAGAAGCAAGGTTCACCTAAGAATTGCATCTAATGACTGAGAAGCGGAGCTCAGCGAGACCTGTGTCTAACCTCAGAGACGCGAGGTTCACATAAAGTACATGCTGAATTTTACCACATAGAAAAATTTTTAAGTGTTGGGATCAAACGCAAGGCTTAGTGAAACCCACATTCAACAGACAGACGCAAACTCAAGCCGATGAAATGAAAACGCGCAGGTCATCAAACCTGCTTCTTGCCTACCAGTGCAAGAGTTGCATCTGTAAATAAAACGTGGGTATGAGCCTTGCGTTGGCGGTTCAACTCCAGAAGAGGTTTAAGAGTTAAGATAACTCTTTGAGTTTTTTCATGACAAAAGCCAATTCGGTCTTATTACCTAAAATAGGGGCCTCATGCATGGAGGAACTTCCCATCTAAACCTCTGGAGCGACAGGGCTTGAGAAAAAAGCCACAGGCTTGGTCTTTTGAGGCCATTTTGATGGTGAATTCTTTAGAGAAGATGGAGACAAAGAAAAAAAAGCTCGAACCTTTTATAAGTTCTTAAAACTCTAGACGCAGAGTTCAACGGAGAAGAAAAAGTTTGATAATAACTCTTGAAAGACTACTGTCTTTTTTATAGACGCAGTGATCGGTCGAGATACACGGCCCGTATCGCGAGATCGATCATCGTCAAACTCGTGGCGGCGCTCCCAAAATGCGAATCTCGCTTTACAGGGGGGAAAGTTGGAAGTGTATTGCAAAATTTTCTTGAATCAATGAAAAATTACAACTCAAAATTTCAATTACAAGAGAGAGGAGCGCTCAATCTCAGATCCCCACTTTATTTAAGGTTGGGTTCTTTACATAGTGGTGAAAAGTGATTCTTGTTTTTTGTTAACCGGGTGAACATCAAGCTCTTTTCGAAATCTTCTCCTAGGATTACTGATGGAGTAGCACAACTTCTATTCAATAAAATCTCAAAGAGACTTAAGCAAAAACTTGAACTCAGCAAGTTGGTCGAAGAGTTTAATTCTTTATAAGTATTCCTCAGCTGCCAATTCTGACTCCTTTTTAATAGCAGCTTTAGATATTTATAGGGTTTCAGTGGTAAAACTGTCCCCTAAAAATCTTCCATAATGGGGGTTAACTCTCCTTATTACGTGGGCAGTACTTGACCCAGTAATGGAGGTAGTTATAACTGAGACGCAGGGCTCATTTGCGGTTGAAACACAGGCTTGAGCTCGACGTTAAGACGTTGAGATGATGTTGAACGTGGGCCTCGAGCCCTGTGTTTTGGTATTGCTGTGGTTGTTGACTGATTTTTCCTGCACACAAAAATTAGAATATTAGATTAAGAATAGATCGTGCGAGGAATCAGTTCTAATCCGCGGTAGCAAGGCTATGCGGGTCGTGATCCTCAAGGAGGGACTGCGATGGAAGCGTTAAGCAAGTTATACTCTAAAGCTTTTATTTTTATTAGTTAAATAGTGGTATTTACAATGGATGATATTTACAATGGATGGAAGAAAAGAATTGTGGAAGATGTGGATTTAATCTACAAAAAAGAAAAGAAAATAAATGAAAAGAAAAGAAAACTTACTTGAGATTGGTTGAAGAAAGAACGTGAAAACCTTACATGTTCTACCTTGCTTAGGAGGCGTTCCACGAATAGATCATAAGATCGATCTCAATCCCTGTGCACATTATATCGTCAAGCATACTCAAGTACGAAGTGATGCGTAGCTTGGAGGAGACGTCTTCATGAACTATCGCTGGTTCTCACAGAGCTTAGTTATACGTGCTTATGGAATCCACTTGCATGTTCATCAACAACCACAAGATCACAGAGAAAAAGAAAAGAAAAACAAAATAAAAATAACACATAAGAATAAAAAAGAAAAGTAATTACCTTTATTGCTTTAATCAATGGCAGAGAAAAGAAGATACATCGGTGTCACGCTCAATATAATCCTCTCTCTCTCTTGAAAATAAAAAGAAAAGAAACCCTAATTTACAAAAGAAGAAAACCTAGAAGAAACCCAAATTTTGGCCCTTTGCTCGCCTCTGGACGCTGGACTGTGTACTCTCTGTGTTGCATCTGCAGGGATATTTATAGGTGTTGGAAGATGTAGAGTCCTAGAACAACTCTCCCAAAAAGATCTTATCTCCAGAAATTCAAATCTGTCCTGCAACTTCTTATCATGTTGATCGCTGAAATCAGCTTATCTACGGATTGAATTGGAAAGTTTGATCAACATAAGAGTTGTAGGTCTTCAAGTCTTCTTTCTGGAGCATCTTGAATCATCGGATTTGCATAACTGTAGCAAAAGTTATGATTTAAACACTAAAACGTGTACAGTCTGAATCCGAATTCTTTGAATTTTTATCTTTGCACTCTCTTTGGCTTTTATCCTCATCCTGCAAGAGTTTAGGGTTGGGTAGAATTCTATCCTTCCCTCATCTTTAATAATTGCAACTTTAGCCCTTGCATAATTGCACTTTGACAATTGATATTTGCACTTTTACTCTTGGGCTTCAAATATGGGCTTTTGGGCTTCATTAGGCTTTATTTATTATAAAAATAATTATTCGAGGCCTGCACACAATAAATTACAAATTATTAATAAATGTGCAGAATTAAATGAATAAATATGAAAATGTGATGGTAAATATGATGATAAAAATGCACTTTTGACTACCAATCACACCCCCACACTTATCTTTTTGCTCGTCCTCGAGTAAAAACAAAGAAAAGAAAAAGAAAAGAAAAGTTAATCTAACCTAACTCACTTTCGTAGGAATCACGATTGCACTTAGCACGTGCAACAAGCCGTTAAACCTCTAGGTTACCCTAGAGGACGAGTGTTGTCTCGTGAGGGTTTTCAGCGGATTGCACCCACAAAATCCATAAAAAGGAAAATATTTGAATTATATTTGAAGAGACTAAGTAGTCTATAAGTTTTAGGATCCTCATTTTTATTCATTCTTTAAACTTAGTCTTAATAAAGTTAATTGTTTTCCATTTTAGGTAAGGATTAAAATTGAATTTCTAATATAGTCTTTTTCGTTACCAAAAGTCATATGCATCCTTATGTTTTTACTAGGAATTCCTTAACTTGGACTTTCATGCCTCTTTATTTTTTTCTTCTTTTTTTTTTAATATGTATAACTTATCTAATTTTCTTTCGTGTAAGCATCAAGGCTTCTTGAGGCCCTCATACCTAACTAATTGATTATTAGATGTGTTAATACATATATTATATTTCTTAGCATGTATAGCTCATCTAATTTTCTTTCGTGTAAGTATCAAGGCTTCTTGAGGCCCTCATACCTAACTAATTGATTATTAGATGTGTTAATACATATATTATATTTCTTAGTTTTCTTAGGCTTTCTAATCCACCCATGTAACGAACTTAAAGTCGATGACTCCCAAACCGGTTGGCTTTAGGGCACCAGGTGAGAAAACACCCCGCGGACTCAAATTCGAGGAACTAGGCCCCAAAACTAAGGACTTTATTTTATTTACTCACCTTTAGGCATGAATACTTATGCTTCTTGAGGCACATGTATCAGCTTAATTGGTGATTTTTTTTTCTCTCTTTTTTTATGAGGCACAAGGTCTTTGTCTTAGAATCCTAGATATGCATTTGGTATGCACATTTCATTAAGGTAAAAATCAAGACTAATTATTTATTCAATTTCTCCTCCTATACCTAAAAATTTAAACAATTTATTTATTTTGACCAAGTTTTTAGAAATCCTAATCATGATTTTCCTAATCCTTAAAACTAACTTAGATTTCTTTCAAAAAATAAGTCAAAATATTTCCTTTTTATAACATTTTTTTTTTAAAAATTTTTTTAGATTTTTTTTTTTTGTTAGTTTTTACCTATGTTAGTATGTTAGTAAAACCCACCCCCACACTTATCTCATGCATTGTCCTCAATGTATGAATGAATGCATATATGCATGAAACAGAACAAGGGAAGGCGGAAGTTACCTTAGGGTGGTGATTCCGGAGGTGGTCTAATTGGTCCACGAAATGCGGCCCAATCAAGATAACAGATAATTTGGTGAAACCCACCAGAAATTTTCCTTACATAACTCACTAAAATATATATATAATCATTTTTTAGTATTTCCACCCCATCAAATTTCCAAATTTCATAATAAATTTCAGAGTTAATTGTCTCAACCTCCTTGTCCCAAAATGGAGTTTGAAAAGATGGAATTATTAACTTGGACAATATAGGTACGGGAACGAATACCGACTCAAGGAAGAAGCTCAAATTAAGTAAGGGCTCAGGAGTCGGGCTAGGTTCAAGAATTGGGTCCAAGTCAAGAAATTGAAACTCAAGTCCACAATCTTCTTCCCACAATGGAATGTGACCTAATATGGGTGATATCTCTTTACTTCCAATATTAAGGAATTCTAGCTCATCGCCATACAATTCTTCAAAACTAAGGTCAACATCTTCCGTCAGAATTGTACAATCAGTTTCAGAAGTAAAGAGATTGTGAGAATCTAGGTCAAGTTCAATATGATCATTTAAAATGGGTGATTCAATTTCATAATGAATTGGAATAGGATCCAATGTTGACTCGGGAGAAGTGAAATCAGGTGGAGACACTAGAGTCATTATTGGATCAGGAAATAAAATTGAATCATCAAGTGGGAGATCATGATCATATTCATGCTCAAGTGCTATTTCAGGAAAGGAAAAACTTGCCAAATTATCAAGAATTGGAGTTTCGGCAAGTTCAGATGATGGCACTGAAATAGAATCTTGTTGTCCAAAGCAACTTGGTTCGTCGGCTCTAAGAGAGTGGTCAGCGATATCAGAATTTGCCGAACTGTAAGAACGCAAAGATTGAACCATCATATCTAAATCATGCTCGCGAGCTAATCTAGCCTGAGTCATGGCTTCAAGCCTCTTTGGAATTGGATTTGGAAAGAGGAAGTGAGATCGTGATGAAGTTGTGAATCGGTGGACTCACGCATCATCATGTCTAAGATTGATGGTGGTTGTTGCTTGGACTCGTGCATACTCATCATTTCCCCGATAGATGGTTTTCTATTCTGAATGGGTGGATCTGAGTATGAATCTTGGGAAGAATGTGGACTAGATGGATATGGAGGACAATTTGGTTGAGAATTAGACTCGAGGGACTCGAAACCCCATGAACTCTGTGACGAGTTGAAATTATTATGGAAATTATAGTCATAAGATGGGGGGTGTGGGTTATATTCATTCGGATAAGACCATTCCGGCACACTAGGTTGGTCAAAGTTAGGGTATGCCGGGTTGGTAATATCCGAATAATAGTTAGGGGTGTAATATGGATTAAAATTGGAATTATTCTTATATGCCATATCACACCAACACAAACACAACAAAAAAAAAAAAAAAAAAAATTTCTAACCTAAGTTAGGGTAGACCTAGACCTAGACGACTCCTAACTGGTTAGACTGTCCACGGGAGGTAGGGTGTAGACTTTGACCACAAGTTAATCAGCCAGGTCGGGGCAAGAGTGGTGGGAGGTTTTCCGTCAAAGACGTTCCTTAATTAAATAACCACCACACTTCGGGCTTTCGGCCCTCAATCCCCTTCCTAGACATTGATTTGGCAGGAGTCAACTTCCAACACCGTTCCCCCTTAGGATAATCTCCTAATTGAGTCCGAGTGTCCCTAGGGCCAACGTCTACTAAATTTTAAGTTAGGCTTGGGTTAGTGAGTGCTCGGGATATGATTTTTGGGCTAAGGAAGGGTGATGAAATCCCCACCTTATCTTGTTAATGGGTTATGCCCTTAAGATGAATTAGTGCAAGTGTACAAGATAAGTAGATAAGATTCACTCAAAGCAGAAAATCAACGAAGAGATGAGTCCTATTCTACATGCAATGCGTACGTACCTTGCTTCTCCAGCACTCTTCAACAGTAAAAATAAAGGAATTGAAAAGACACGTGCCTAATATGCAAACGTCTAATCAATTTTATCTTTAACAACAAATAATTTACTGTTGAATTAATTAGCAATATACAGGTTTATCACAGAACAAACCCAACAGAGCAGAAAACAGTATTTGCAATTTGCAGAATCCTGCAGAAATTTCAGTGAGTAATCCTCTACTGTTGCCGCGTTTCCGCGGCTATGGCCGCGGATCCGCGGCAATACAGTAGTCTCTGATGCTCTGCCTTCGAGGGCAGAGGCACAGAGGAGCTATATGTCCACTGCTGCTGCTGTATTTCTGTTTCCTGTTCTCCAAACCTGCAAACAGAAAAGAATAAAGAATTAGTTAAAAATTAAATTTTTGTTTTAGAGATAAACTTACCGTCCCTCCCCGGCAACGGCGCCAATTTGTTGACTGATTTTTCCTGCACACAAAAATTAGAATATTAGATTAAGAATAGATCGTGCGAGGAATCAGTTCTAATCCGCGGTAGCAAGGCTATGCGGGTCGTGATCCTCAAGGAGGGACTGCGATGGAAGCGTTAAGCAAGTTATACTCTAAAGCTTTTATTTTTATTAGTTAAATAGTGGTATTTACAATGGATGATATTTACAATGGATGGAAGAAAAGAATTGTGGAAGATGTGGATTTAATCTACAAAAAAGAAAAGAAAATAAATGAAAAGAAAAGAAAACTTACTTGAGATTGGTTGAAGAAAGAACGTGAAAACCTTACATGTTCTACCTTGCTTAGGAGGCGTTCCACGAATAGATCGTAAGATCGATCTCAATCCCTGTGCACATTATATCGTCAAGCATACTCAAGTACGAAGTGATGCGTAGCTTGGAGGAGACGTCTTCATGAACTATCGCTGGTTCTCACAGAGCTTAGTTATACGTGCTTATGGAATCCACTTGCATGTTCATCAACAACCACAAGATCACAGAGAAAAAGAAAAGAAAAACAAAATAAAAATAACACATAAGAATAAAAAGAAAAGTAATTACCTTTATTGCTTTAATCAATGGCAGAGAAAAGAAGATACATCGGTGTCACGCTCAATATAATCCTCTCTCTCTCTTGAAAATAAAAAGAAAAGAAACCCTAATTTACAAAAGAAGAAAACCTAGAAGAAACCCTAATTTTGGCCCTTTGCTCGCCTCTGGACGCTGGACTGTGTACTCTCTGTGTTGCATCTGCAGGGATATTTATAGGTGTTGGAAGATGTAGAGTCCTAGAACAACTCTCCCAAAAAGATCTTATCTCCAGAAATTCAAATCTGTCCTGCAACTTCTTATCATGTTGATCGCCGAAATCAGCTTATCTACGGATTGAATTGGAAAGTTTGATCAACATAAGAGTTGTAGGTCTTCAAGTCTTCTTTCTGGAGCATCTTGAATCATCGGATTTGCATAACTGTAGCAAAAGTTATGATTTAAACACTAAAATGTATACAGTCTGAATCCGAATTCTTTGAATTTTTATCTTTGCACTCTCTTTGGCTTTTATCCTCATCCTGCAAGAGTTTAGGGTTGGGTAGAATTCTATCCTTCCCTCATCTTTAATAATTGCAACTTTAGCCCTTGCATAATTGCACTTTGACAATTGATATTTGCACTTTTACTCTTGGGCTTCAAATATGGGCTTTTGGGCTTCATTAGGCTTTATTTATTATAAAAATAATTATTCGAGGCCTGCACACAATAAATTACAAATTATTAATAAATGTGCAGAATTAAATGAATAAATATGAAAATGTGATGGTAAATATGATGATAAAAATGCACTTTTGACTACCAATCAGTGGTACTAAGACGGGGGCGTCGAGCTTTGCTGAGACGTGGGCTTCGAGCCCCGTAAATGGCTTTGCAGTGATGCTAAGACGCGGGTTTTGAGTTCTGCATATTGGCTTTATAGTGATGCTGAGACGCGGATTTCGAGCATCGCGTCATGACACTGCATCAATGATTTTTATCAGCCTTGTGGCTGAAGTATGGGCTTTGCATTTGATGACTTGTCTTCAGTGATTTTTAGACAGTTTACACTCGCGTTTAAAGAGAACAACATCTCTTCAACTCGGTCAGATAGTTGGCAACACGCCACGAACGCGAGTCTCGTGTATAATAGAGTTGTGTCTCTTCAACAAGGAGAAGTCCACATCTCCTCAAAGTCTGTGCCACTTCAACAAAGTGAGAGCTGCGTCTCCACTTCAAAGACCACGTCTCTTCAGTATTCTCAAGTTCTTGTCTTGGTAAAACAAGAGAGCTACATCTCTACTTTGAGTCAAGTTCGTATTTGTAATGCTAAGAGTCACATTTTTACATCAAGCGAAAGGTGTGTCTTCACTTCAAATGAAACTCGCGCCTTGGCAAAATAGCAGAGTCGCGTCTCTTCAATAAAGAGAAGTCTGGGTCTCCACTTCAACAAAGTGAGAGCTGCATCTCTACTTCGATGTTCGTGTCTCTCCAATGAATGAGAGTCGCGTTTCTACTTCAGACAAGGTCCGCGTCTCCAGGCAACACGACCTTTGCGTCTACAAGACCCATGTTCAGTCTCTGCTTTTGAAATCAGTTCAACAGTATACTGGCAAAAGCAGTTGGCGATTTGTCCCAGTTCAACCAAACACCGATAACCAGCTTAAAGTACCGATGAGGCAGGGACTGCGTATCTGGACACTCACGACGATCATCTCTGATGACTTCAAAGGGTTTAACAGTATACTCACGAAGATCAGAATCTAGACAAGATCAAGCCCAAGGTATCTTGAAAGATTGCTAGCCCAGTCTTAAAAGCCTGCTGCCAAAAGAAAAATCCAAAGTGTTTCGAAACCCGTCGCAGTCAACCGCGAACTTTTGAAAACTTTGGAAAGGGTTCTATAGACTATCTAAAAATTACTGAAGACAAATCATCAGATAATAAAGTCCATACCTCAGATGCAAGGATGATCAAAACTATTAATGCAGTATCAAGACGCGGAGTTTGATGCAGTAACAAGATGCAGAGTTCGAAGCCTGCTTCTTAAACATTACTGCAGTGCCAAGACACAGGGCTTGACACCTGTATTTCAACGCCACAGTAGCACCCAAACGCGGAGCTCGAAGCCCAGAGCCTGCGTCTAGTATCATCTCAACGGCTAAACGCAGAGCTCAAGCTCGTGTTTCAACTGCAAATGAGCCTTGCATCTCAGTGATAACTACCCCCCATTATTGGGTCAAGTATGTTGACACTCAAAAAAGACAAACTCTCAGACAGCTTTCCAACCGGTCTGAACGATGTCTAACTTGTCGACATTTATAAAAGACAAGTCGCAGACAAGCTGACGACCAGTTTTTACTCATCCCCGAGGGGCAAATCAGTGACTTGGACTCTACTGATTCAGTGAAGCAGACAGTAAGCCAAGGTTGCCTTTCAAGAGACCTAAGTAGGCCTAAGATGTTGAGTTAGTTCAACACTCAGCATCATATAAGCTTAAGGGGATAGCCTCGCTTGAGAGGCTAAGTTTGTCTAGATGCGCCTTGAAGCTCTCCACAGAGAGCTAACTTACAGCTTCACCGGAAGCTAATTCTAGCTTCTTTGGAAGCTTTCTTGATAGCTTCTCATGAAGCTCTTCATAGCTCCACAGAGAGCTAACTTACAGCTTCCCCTGAAGCTAATTCTAGCTTCACTGGAAGCTAATTCTAGCTTCGTCGAAAGCTTTCTTGATAGCTAAGCATGAAACTCTTCATAACTCCACAGAGAGCTAGCTTACATCTTTGTCTGAAGCTAATCTAGCTTCACCGGAAGCTAATTCTAGCTTTTCTGGAAGCTTTCTTGATAGCTTCTCATGAAGCTCTTCATAGCTCCACAGAGAGCTAACTAACAGTTTCACCTGAAGCTAATTCTAACTTTGTCGGAAGCTTTCTTGATAGCTTCACATGAAGCTCTTCATAGCTCCACAGAGAGCTAACTTACAGCTTCGCCTGAAGCTAATTCTAGCTTCGCCGGAAGCTAATTCTAGCTTCGTCGGAAGATTTTTTGATAGCTTCGCATGAAGCTCTTCATAGCTCCATAGAGAGCTAACTTACAGCTTCGTCTGAAGCTAATCTAGCTTCGCCAGAAGTTAATTCTAACTTTGCCGGAAGCTTTCTTGATAGCTTCTCATGAAGCTCTTCATAGCACCACAGAGAGCTAACTTACAGCTTCGCCTGAAGCTAATCTAACTTTGCTGGAAGCTTTCTTGATAGCTTCTCATGAAGATCTTCATAGCTCCACAGAGAGCTAAATTACAGCTTCGCTGGAAGCTAATTATAGCTTCGCTAGAAGCTTCCTTGATAGCTTCTTTGGAAGAGGCTAGCTTCACATGAGGAAAATAACCGCCCCACTAAGTTAGTGGGGGGAGTTAATGGGTAGTTACACCCATGATCCCTCATTAAGAGGAGCCAATTGAGGGAAATTAATGGGTAGTTACACCAATGATCCCTCATTAAGAGGAGCCAATTAAGGAGAGTTAATGGGTAGTTGCTCCCATGATCCTCATTAAGAGGAGACAATCAAGGGACTCATAACTCCCTATTGAGCATATAAATAGCCCACTCGCGGGCTAGGCTCTGGGTCTTGAAAAGATTTAAGTCCAATAGGCTCACGGTCTTGAAGAAATTCAAGTCCAAGAGGCTTTGAAAAGCATAAGCTTCTTCGGTGGCTTCAAAGTTTAAGCCAACTAGAGATTTACTCTCTCGCTTTCAAGAATTTAGAGAATCACTTCTCTAATCCTACAAGGATAAATTCAGGGTGTAAATACCCTAAGATCTTTCTCCCTTTCAAGGAATCTCCGGAACCAAGCGAGAAGAAATTCCCAAGCAGTAGCATTCGAAGATCGATCGCTCGCATCGTCAACAGGAAAAGTAGTCGCGCACTGATCAGACTCCCACCGGCACACTTTTCCAGAAATCTTAGAGGAGATCTACTTGTAATTTTTTTTTCTGTAAAAGAATTACTTGTAATTTCGCTCCTCAATCCTTTTTTGTAAGTTTTCCCCCGAATATCAAAATTTCAATGGAGAAAATGTAATACCCCGTTCCCGGAATACGTACTTAGTTGCGTATTCAGATTTCGGTCATATTTTTCGATTTGTTTCCTGTATTTATTCTGTATTATGAATTCCTTATATGTTTGTTTTGTCTTGGATTTGGATTCGTGGACTCGGAGTCAGTCCCAGTCCGAACCAGGAACTCAATTATAGTATATTATTCGATTTGGTTTTTCCGGTGATTAGATTTGACCGATTTTAGTTTTAAATATCATTTTCCATTATTATATATTTTCTATGATTTTCTAGATTTTTCTGGAATTAAAATGAATTTCTTCAAAACCGGTGTCGGCCAGTGTCGCTGACCGCTTCCCGGATTTTTAATTCACAAACCACTTGGAATTTCTCGAAGAGTCTTTAGACAATTCTTCTTAGAGTAATATTTCCTACCTAAATCCTTTTTCTAAAGATTTTACGAATTTATGGATATTCCACCGAGTCGGTAGATAACCGATTCCAGGATTTTTAATTCACACACAGCTAGGAATTTCCAGATGGTCCTTTAGACTTTAATTCTTAGAATCACATTTCTTACT
Organism: Agave tequilana; assembly: GCA_038442645.1. NCBI lineage: Eukaryota > Viridiplantae > Streptophyta > Magnoliopsida > Asparagales > Asparagaceae > Agave > Agave tequilana. The sequence continues at coordinate 427,173 of JAVJIF010030444.1, forward strand.
TAAATACTTTTTCTGAGGATTTTATGATTTTATGAAAATCCCAACGGAGTCGGTATTTTATTGGTTCCGGGATTTTTAGTTTTAAAACTATAAAGTATTTCTTAAAAAGGATTTCACTATTATTCTTAATATAATATTATGGATTTTTGATGTTTATTTCGGGTCGTTCCGAGATACTTGATTTCGGGACGCATCCGGTATTTTCCCGAAAGATTTCCGCATCCACGACTCAATCCCGGGAATCTGTGTTTCTGATATTTCATTTTTGGAGTTAGAGAAATATCTTCTCTTTTCCAATTCTTTTTCTTTTCCTATTTCCTTTTCCTTTAATTCTCCACCACACATTCCTTTACTTCATCCCTAAGTTTCTCCACCTCATCACCTCCACCTCATCACTTCCACACACTTCCATTAAACTCCACCACACAAACCTCCACCTCACCCCCTCACTTGGCAAGCTCCTATTGGCCAAGGAAGACACCTCATTCTCCCTTTTTGCAATTAAGCCCCTCACAATTATTTAATTGCAACTCCTTCACAAATCCCAAATCCTATAAATACCCTTCCTTCTCCATTTCATTTCCTTTTTCTCTCTCCTTCACTTCACCAAGGAGAAAGCCTTCACCAATTCCTTCTTCCATCTCAATCTCCATCTCAAGCAACTACTACTTGGATTGGGATCGTCTCCTTCTTCACCCGAGGTATCGCCGTGGACCGATTTGGTGATATCGTCAACCACGATCCTTTCAAGCTCCACATGACCGATCTACGTGAGTATTCCTACTCACCAAGACTTGTCTATTTCCTTGTATGCTTGTGCCCCCATATCATGTATTCATGTATCTTCAAATCATGTCTTTAGGCCATCACACACAACCACACAAAAATCTGATTTTTTAGAACAGACAGCAGCCTTTTTCAGAACTTCGGTCGACCGGTCCAAGGGGACAGTCGACCGATGTGCACCAACGTGCACATTCTTGCGTAGGCGGTCGACCGGTTCACCAACCAGTCGACCGGCTTAGAAAACCTGGAGCTCACGCACCTTATCCGGTCGACCGGCAGTCGACCGGCACCCTACCGCCCTTGTAAACCCAGTCGACCGGCAGTCGACCGGAGGTCGACCGATTAGTCTGTTTTGGGCCAAAATCTGCTTCTCCTGTGGAAAAATCCCAACACCCTAGAAACCCGTTTTAGTCGACTTACCTTAGTTCCTAGTCGACTAGAGACCCTTAGTCGACTACACCCTTCCACCCTAGTCGACTAACTTTGACTATTTGCCTTAGTTGATTTCTTTATTGAATAGGAACCTTAGCCTCTGGACTTCCATCACACATAGGTATCACTTGACTTGTCACTTGTCAAACATCATCTTCCATTCTTTCTCTCTCTCATCTTCGCTCTACATATTTATATCACAGGTTATGGCGCATCCCGAGCTTCCGAGGATTTCGGATATTTCGGTATATTGGTGACTCAGGCGAGTGTTCTCACTCGCTACCCTCTTACTTCTTATTTCATTGATTATGCGCATGTTCTCGCTTTAGCTTTCATGTATTTTATTTCATGTGCTATGTTGCTTATGCTATGCGTGGCCGACCCTTCGTGGTTGTTGGACTTGTTGGACTTTGGGTCATTGCTTTTATGTTACCAGGCCATACCATTATTTTAGACCTGTCAGTTACATGCTACCTTTTAACACATGTATATCACCTGACATCTAGTGTATACCACCTGACCACCTGACTTGCTACTATTTGGTAAGACCCTCTGGTTATGACCTGACTTACCCAGACTATTATCAATCTCTTGACATAACTTACCACCTGATTATTATCAATCTCTTATATGTTTGGTTGCTTATTCATTATCACCATCCTATCATGCTAACACCTTACACCCAGCATGATAACTTGACTTGTGATTATCATCTTTACGGGGACCTTGACTTATGATCCTGTATCATGATCAGTGACTTGTATTCCTGCTTTACATGCAGTGACCTGACGATATAGTACTTATGTACTCCTTATTCCTGATCATGTTCATTTCCTGTTTTTCCCGTAAAGTGATAATTAAACTATTGAATCTTAAAATGGACCAACTTGTATTGGGTCGGGGGAAACATGCGGATATCGATATGTGTTCGTGTTTACAGTGGCTTTAGGTTGTGCACTATATTTCCGGTCTGACCTGTGGTACACCAGGGGACCGAGGGGAGAGCTTGATCCCTGTATTGATTGGTACCATATTGATAAGGGCATACATAAGTCCCTTTTATTGAGGCCTAGCGGCTGGGTTCCGTCACAAGCACGGAACAATATTGGACCGTTATCCCGGGCATGTACGGGGTCCACTGTAAACATAGTTCGTTGATACCCCCGCTTGTTTCCAATAACAACCTCGCTTTACTCGGATATGGATCTATGTGTGTTGGGACGCTAGTTCACATAGCTAGATATCAGGGTAAGACGAGTAATAATAAAGTGTCATAATAACCGGCTCTTTAAGTTGTAAGTAGAGGTATGTGGAATGGGACGCATACTAAAGCCTGCATCTTAAATAGCTATGAATCTGTGATGTGCCTTACCGTATTTGCTTTTCCCGGGCTTTATATCGGATTTCCTGTTTTATGATTATCATGCCATATCTATTCTTACCTGCTCTATCCTATCTGCCTCCTGAGTATTTCCTACTTGATATATGCATTATTGTGCTCACCCTGCTTCACCACTTGGTTTTGCTTCTACACTCGCCTGGGGAGTATCATTTGACTCCCCTGGATTCTCACGTCCAGGTCTTGGAGCTTGGAGCGAGTGGATTTACCCCTTCGCTGCTCAGAGTGGCGCAGCGGTAGCGTGGATCTCCAGCCGACCGTCCAGAGCCACATCCTTCCAGGCCCCCTGTGAGTCTCTCGAGTTTTCCTTTTTAAACTCGTGAGTACCTTTATGCTGTTTTACTCTTGTACATCTGCTTGTATTCCCGCATTTGCGCATATTAGTGATATGATATTCATGTAATATTAGATCACTGCTGGTGATAATTCTGTGATTGTATATATGTGTTGGAATGTATAATGCACCATTTGCTTCCGTACTCTGATTCTTGTCTGTACTGATGCTTAGCGTATATACGGGAGGGTAGTTCTGACCTACGTATATACGTTGCAGTGACGTCCCCGTATCCGCGGGATCGGGGCGTTACAGGTTGGTATCAGAGCTTAGGCTCTAACCTCCTCAGTACGTCCAGAAGGCAAACCAATGGTAAAGAGATTTGCAACTGGAATACATGAATCTTGGTTATACATTCCAACTGCAAGTGCAGAGTTATCTATTTCTTGACTATCTTTCCTTTGATTTCAAATCCCTCCTTGACTATCTTTCCTTGGATTCCTGATCTCTCCTATCCTTTCCCCGTTTTGGTTTTATGTTTTGGTTTTATGAAGCCTTATACTATCTTAAGATATGACTAGACTAGGAAGGTAGTGGCTGGTTCTGCATGAAGCTATTATGGGATCTCTCGGCAAAATCTATGAAGCTTGGTATTCTCCAGATCGAATCTGATCTGGCTATCTTTCAGAAGACAACAGTTGGGATTCTTAATTATCGGTCTTCCTTATTATTATGCTCAGGAGTATTAGGGTTTTCTTTATTCATTTATTACACAGCCACGACATCATCAGCAAAATTATTACACAGCCACGACATCATCAGTATATTTATTACACAGCCACGACATCATCAGCAAAATTATTACACAGCCACGACATCATCAGTATATTTATTACACAGCCACGACATCATCAGTATCATTCAGCATTATTCGGAGATTTATACAGCCAGAAGTGCGGAGGATAATTATTGTTCAGTTGACTTGAGAGCCCTACCTATAGTGCTTCATATCTTAATTAGTATAAATTCCACCCTTGTCCCCTTTGTGTTCAATTCACCCTTAACGAAATTGCGAGGACGCAATTTTTGTAAGGTGGGTGGATTGTAATACCCCGTTCCCGGAATACGTACTTAGTTGCGTATTCAGATTTTCGGTCATATTTTTCGATTTGTTTCCTGTATTTATTCTGTATTATGAATTCCTTATATGTTTGTTTTGTCTTGGATTTGGATTCGTGGACTCGGAGTCAGTCCCAGTCCGAACCAGGAACTCAATTATAGTATATTATTCGATTTGGTTTTTCCGGTGATTAGATTTGACCGATTTTAGTTTTAAATATCATTTTCCATTATTATATATTTTCTATGATTTTCTAGATTTTTCTGGAATTAAAATGAATTTCTTCAAAACGGTGTCGGCCAGTGTCGCTGACCGCTTCCCGGATTTTTAATTCACAAACCACTTGGAATTTCTCGAAGAGTCTTTAGACAATTCTTCTTAGAGTAATATTTCCTACCTAAATCCTTTTTCTAAAGATTTTACGAATTTATGGATATTCCACCGGAGTCGGTAGATAACCGATTCCAGGATTTTTAATTCACACACAGCTAGGAATTCCAGATGGTCCTTTAGACTTTAATTCTTAGAATCACATTTCTTACTTAAATACTTTTTCTGAGGATTTTATGATTTTATGAAAATCCCAACGGAGTCGGTATTTTATTGGTTCCGGGATTTTTAGTTTTAAAACTATAAAGTATTTCTTAAAAAGGATTTCACTATTATTCTTAATATAATATTATGGATTTTTGATGTTTATTTCGGGTCGTTCCGAGATACTTGATTTCGGGACGCATCCGGTATTTTCCCGAAAGATTTCCGCATCCACGACTCAATCCCGGGAATCTGTGTTTCTGATATTTTCATTTTTGGAGTTAGAGAAATATCTTCTCTTTTCCAATTCTTTTTCTTTTCCTATTTCCTTTTCCTTTAATTCTCCACCACACATTCCTTTACTTCATCCCTAAGTTTCTCCACCTCATCACCTCCACCTCATCACTTCCACACACTTCCATTAAACTCCACCACACAAACCTCCACCTCACCCCCTCACTTGGCAAGCTCCTATTGGCCAAGGAAGACACCTCATTCTCCCTTTTTGCAATTAAGCCCCTCACAATTATTTAATTGCAACTCCTTCACAAATCCAAATCCTATAAATACCCTTCCTTCTCCATTTCATTCCTTTTTCTCTCTCCTTCACTTCACCAAGGAGAAAGCCTTCACCAATTCCTTCTTCCATCTCAATCTCCATCTCAAGCAACTACTAATTGGATTGGGATCGTCTCCTTCTTCACCCGAGGTATCGCCGTGGACCGATTTGGTGATATCGTCAACCACGATCCTTTCAAGCTCCACATGACCGATCTACGTGAGTATTCCTACTCACCAAGACTTGTCTATTTCCTTGTATGCTTGTGCCCCCATATCATGTATTCATGTATCTTCAAATCATGTCTTTAGGCCATCACACACAACCACACAAATCTGATTTTTTAGAACAGACAGCAGCCTTTTTCAGAACTTCGGTCGACCGGTCCAAGGGGACAGTCGACCGATGTGCACCAACGTGCACATTCTTGCGTAGGCGGTCGACCGGTTCACCAACCAGTCGACCGGCTTAGAAAACCTGGAGCTCACGCACCTTATCCGGTCGACCGGCAGTCGACCGGCACCCTACCGCCCTTGTAAACCCAGTCGACCGGCAGTCGACCGGAGGTCGACCGATTAGTCTGTTTTGGGCCAAAATCTGCTTCTCCTGTGGAAAAATCCCAACACCCTAGAAACCCGTTTTAGTCGACTTACCTTAGTTCCTAGTCGACTAGAGACCCTTAGTCGACTACACCCTTCCACCCTAGTCGACTAACTTTGACTATTTGCCTTAGTTGATTTCTTTATTGAATAGGAACCTTAGCCTCTGGACTTCCATCACACATAGGTATCACTTGACTTGTCACTTGTCAAACATCATCTTCCATTCTTTCTCTCTCTCATCTTCGCTCTACATATTTATATCACAGGTTATGGCGCATCCCGAGCTTCCGAGGATTTCGGATATTTCGGTATATTGGTGACTCAGGCGAGTGTTCTCACTCGCTACCCTCTTACTTCTTATTTCATTGATTATGCGCATGTTCTCGCTTTAGCTTTCATGTATTTTATTTCATGTGCTATGTTGCTTATGCTATGCGTGGCCGACCCTTCGTGGTTGTTGGACTTGTTGGACTTTGGGTCATTGCTTTTATGTTACCAGGCCATACCATTATTTTAGACCTGTCAGTTACATGCTACCTTTTAACACATGTATATCACCTGACATCTAGTGTATACCACCTGACCACCTGACTTGCTACTATTTGGTAAGACCCTCTGGTTATGACCTGACTTATCCAGACTATTATCAATCTCTTGACATAACTTACCACCTGATTATTATCAATCTCTTATATGTTTGGTTGCTTATTCATTATCACCATCCTATCATGCTAACACCTTACACCCAGCATGATAACTTGACTTGTGATTATCATCTTTACGGGGACCTTGACTTATGATCCTGTATCATGATCAGTGACTTGTATTCCTGCTTTACATGCAGTGACCTGACGATATAGTACTTATGTACTCCTTATTCCTGATCATGTTCATTTCCTGTTTTTCCCGTAAAGTGATAATTAAACTATTGAATCTTAAAATGGACCAACTTGTATTGGGTCGGGGGAAACATGCGGATATCGATATGTGTTCGTGTTTACAGTGGCTTTAGGTTGTGCACTATATTTCCGGTCTGACCTGTGGTACACCAGGGGACCGAGGGGAGAGCTTGATCCCTGTATTGATTGGTACCATATTGATAAGGGCATACATAAGTCCCTTTTATTGAGGCCTAGCGGCTGGGTTCCGTCACAAGCACGGAACAATATTGGACCGTTATCCCGGGCATGTACGGGGTCCACTGTAAACATAGTTCGTTGATACCCCCGCTTGTTTCCAATAACAACCTCGCTTTACTCGGATATGGATCTATGTGTGTTGGGACGCTAGTTCACATAGCTAGATATCAGGGTAAGACGAGTAATAATAAAGTGTCATAATAACCGGCTCTTTAAGTTGTAAGTAGAGGTATGTGGAATGGGACGCATACTAAAGCCTGCATCTTAAATAGCTATGAATCTGTGATGTGCCTTACCGTATTTGCTTTTCCCGGGCTTTATATCGGATTTCCTGTTTTATGATTATCATGCCATATCTATTCTTACCTGCTCTATCCTATCTGCCTCCTGAGTATTTCCTACTTGATATATGCATTATTGTGCTCACCCTGCTTCACCACTTGGTTTTGCTTCTACACTCGCCTGGGGAGTATCATTTGACTCCCTGGATTCTCACGTCCAGGTCTTGGAGCTTGGAGCGAGTGGATTTACCCCTTCGCTGCTCAGAGTGGCGCAGCGGTAGCGTGGATCTCCAGCCGACCGTCCAGAGCCACATCCTTCCAGGCCCCCTGTGAGTCTCTCGAGTTTTCCTTTTTAAACTCGTGAGTACCTTTATGCTGTTTTACTCTTGTACATCTGCTTGTATTCCCGCATTTGCGCATATTAGTGATATGATATTCATGTAATATTAGATCACTGCTGGTGATAATTCTGTGATTGTATATATGTGTTGGAATGTATAATGCACCATTTGCTTCCGTACTCTGATTCTTGTCTGTACTGATGCTTAGCGTATATACGGGAGGGTAGTTCTGACCTACGTATATACGTTGCAGTGACGTCCCCGTATCCGCGGGATCGGGGCGTTACAGAAAAAGATGACGACTCCGCTGGGAAAATTATTCTCCACTGCTGAGAATCAAGTGTCACAATGCGACGATCAGACCTTCGAGTCTATTATTGAGATGCTGGTAATTTAGTTAGACTAAGAAAGGTTTGAATAACTTCTCTCTGGGGTAGCACAAGCCCCTTACATGTGCGCAAGCACAGGGAGGTCAGCATAGCCAGAGCCCCTTTGGCTAACTCTTGGAAGCAAGTCTCTGTTGAGACAAATAAGGCTCTCTGCAAGCCTAGTGTAGCCTGAGGTGAGGCTAAACAGACTCTATGCGAGTCTAGCACAGTCTCAGTAGAGACTAACATGGCCACGCGCCAGCATATTAACACTATGTGCGAAGCTATAAAGGTTCCTTATGAACCTAAAACAGCTTCTGCTAAGGCTATGTGGATTGCAAAAGTTGTAGTCACATGCGAGGATAAAGATAGATCTCTTGATTCAGCTTCTTGCGAAGCTAAAATAGTCTCTCACTGCAAGACTATTTCATCTCTTCACAGAGCTAAGCCACGCCTGTCATGCGAGGCTAGGGCTAAAGCATTTTGTGCTAACAGCGAGGCTACTGCAGCCCCGCTTACATCATCAGCACTATTGGGCAGTGCTAGGCTCGCCGCTAGTGACAAAAACCAAAGTACTAAGTGCTAAAGACCTTAGCCGCAAACTTAAAAATGAAGTACCATTGAGTGCTAACAATGAGGCTATTTCAGCCTCGCTCACAGGAAGAACTCCGCGCAATAGAGCTAAGCTCGCTTTCAAAAGCAAAGCTAAAACAATAGCTTCACCTTGCGAAGCTACTCTTTCAGGGGAAGTTATCCTAGCTTCGCCTATAGCCCAAAAGAAAGTCTTCACGGCTAAGCCCAGGGTTTCTCAACCCAAGCAGGCTAACATCTAGTTTCCCTGAGTCTCTGTGTTTGATCAGTTGGACCCAGGTAACGCAGACTTGCAGGATTATCTGAGCAACAAGTGGAAACTCCACTCTGAAGAGCCAGTTCTCATCTTGCCATCCCAGTGCGAATAAGCAAGGTGTCAACTTGTGATGATACATTCCGTCCACTGTTGTTTGGGACTAATCCCCACAACTTTTCCTCCAAGCCAGCAATCGGTGTTCAATCGGCTGTCAGTTCAGACATCTGAGAAACTCAAGTCTCGAAGGAAGAAGACAGTGAAGGTGCCTCACCCCGCAGCTGCCTCTGTCAAGATGATATGCAGAGGAAGGGATCTACTACGATCTCAAAGAAGGAAACAGGGGGTTCGCACTCCTCATTCAATTCTCCAGGGCCTGACTATAGCCCTGGCTTAGGTCAGGTTTTGTTCAAACAAAAGGGTGCCTTCCAAGGTACGGTACCCTATAATTATGGACAACCTTCTTTCTCAGAAGCTATGTTGCCAGTGCTATTGAGACACTAATCCAATGGTCCGATGATGAAGAAGAAGCCAACGGCTACACTTGTTGGCCCAAAGGCCCTTCACTCTAGTTTTGATGATGATTAACTCATGTAGTTATAGTTTACTAATAATTTTGTGATATTTAGTTTCAGAAATTTAATCAAGATATTAGTAGGTTTAGCTTCAACAAAGGAGTTTTGGAGTTTTCACATGTTGATTCAAGAGCTCGAGCGTCAAGATCGCATCTAGTACTCGGTTGGAGTCAAGCTTGTTGGATCGCGTATGGATCGAGTCTACTTGGAGAAGGAGTTCTACAAGAAGACCTCGGTTTGTGTTTAGTATGTTTAGATCATTGTAAAGTTAGATAGTGTTGATATGCTCAAGTTCACGTACACACACAAGTTTAAAGTTTATTGGTTTTGGTTTTCAATTTAACCGATTTTTGATTTCATGTCAAAGACATAGATATATACTTTATATGTAAATTGGATTCTATCCATATACAATATGTTTGAAAGTTGCTTCAATATCATGTTTGTGTATTTACATGAGTTTTGGAGAAAACAGTTTTCTATTTCAAAGTTTGGTTTTTAGAAAATACTGATTTTGGTTTAAAGCCTATTTTCAATATCACAAAAATAGTTCAAATAGTTTGTAATATGTGTTGAATTTTAGTCACACATATTTATATTTCAAAGATCTAAAAAGAACTTATTTTTGTGGAATTTTTATGTATTTTATGAGATTTTTTAGAAGGCAAAAAGATAAGTTTTTAATCCACATAATGTTTAGGCCTGGCTCTCTGCCGGTCGACTGAACGATCGACCGAGGCAGAAGCCGGTCGACCGGTCTGGTCGACCGGCAGACACAGACATGCACAAGCCAGTGGGCTTGAGGGCCAATCAACCGGGTCGGTCGACCGCCAGAGAGTTCTGCTCCGTGGAAATGGCCCTGGTCGACCGAGCGGTCGACCAGCAGAGAGCTGTTGATCACTGTTTGCAGGCCCGATCGACCGCCTGTTCGACCGGTGGCTCAACGGTCATAAAAATGACCGTTGACCAGTCGACCGGAAGGTCATTTCTGACCTTTCCTGGCTGCCAACGGGCAAAATTTTTAGAGGGTATAAATACCCATCCTCTTGAGCTGTTTTAGCTAAGTTTTTAGAGAGCAATTTTGCCACCTTTATAAGTGTTTAATAGCAAGTTTTTAAAAGAATTTTGGGCTTAAAGATTTCATCTTTATTTGTTTTAAAAAGGATTGGAGAATTCAAAGAAAAAGAGAAGTCTTTGGGATTTGTTTTGTTTTTCATTTCTATTTAAATCCTAGAAGTTTTTCCAAGTATTTTCTTTGTGATTTTGATTTCCAAACTCTTTATTTTCTCACACTTGAGCTATCATATCTATCCTATCAATTAGGATCTTGTTTTGTGAGAAAAATTGGTTTGTGGTTTAGTGAGATCACCAAGAGTTGTAAACCTTCTTTTATTTGAGTTCCCTCTTATGTAAAGGTGATTGTGGAGTTTGTGTTGGTATCCCTCTAAGTGTAGAGGTGATTGTGGTTGGAGTATTGGCTTTGAGCCTTATCCCTCTAGTGAGAGGTTGATCTTCTTTTAGCTAAGTGCCCATCCCTCTAAGTGTAGAGGTGATTATTGTTTTGCCTTGCCTCTAGTGTAGAGGTCGTTGTTGGTTGAAAGAGGAGTTGTGTACTCCAAGTTTTATTACCCAAATCCTTAGTGGAGGTTCCCTGTGTGGAAAGTCCTATATAGACGATATAGTAGAAATCCTTCTGTGTGAAGGCGGGGACGTAGAGCAGTGGCTCGAACCTCGAAACATATCTTTGTATTTGCGATTGATCCGCTATCTCTAAACTCTCTCTCTCTTATATTGTGCCTTGCATTTGTAGACTGTTTAAAAATCACTGAAGACAAGTCAGCAAAAAGTAGAATCCAAGCTCCAGACGCAAGGCTAATCATCGCCACCAGCACGACACCAAGACGCGAGGGTTGAAACCCGCGTCTCAACTTCACTGCAAGGACCGAGACGCGAGGGTTGGAACCCGCATCCCAGTATTATTGCAGTGCCAAGACGCAGAGTCCAAAGCCCGCGTCTCACGTGAAGCTTTATGCAGAATTAGAAGCTCGCGTTTCTCAAGCATCAGTTTAGCAACAAGATGCGAGGCTCGAAACCCGCGTCTCAGTTATAACTGTCCTCATTACTGGGTCAATTACTGCCCATGTAATGAGAGAGTTAACCCCCATTATGGAGCATTTTTAGGGGCCACGTTTACCCTCTGAAACCTCTATAAATAGCCCAGTTTGCTATGTAAGAGGGATCGGACAATTCTTGGTAAAAAGAACTTCGGTTGTAAGCCGTAGAAACACCAAGATTTCCAGCTGAAAAGAAAGAGAGAGTTCAACTCTTCTAACAACTTGCTGCGTACAAGTTCGTCTTTGCCTACACTCTCTTTGAGATCCTTGGCGGACAGAAGCTGTGTTACTTTGTCTACTATCCAAAGAGAGGATTCCCAAAAGGTCCTGACGTTCACCCGGTCAACGAAAAACAAGATTCACTTTCCATCGTCACATCAAGAACCCGGCACTAAATAAAGGGGAGATTCAAGTTTGGATATCTTCCCTCTCTTGTAAGAGGATTATTGATTTGCTGTAACTTTCTTTATAACCCTCGTGTCTCGGTCCTTACAGTGATGTTGAGATGCGGGTTTCAACCCTCGCGTCTTAGTGCCGTGCTGGTGGTGATGATTAGCCTTGCGTCTGGAGCTTAGATTCTGCTTTTTGCTGACTTGTCTTCAGTGAGTTTTAGACAGTCAACAGAACCCCCTCCAAAGTTTTCGATATTCCGCGGTTGACTGGGACAGATTTTAAAATACTTTGGACTCTGGTTGAATTCATACTTCTCATGATTGGACTGACAATCATTTGAAATACTCTAAACTTGATCTTATCTAGAGTATGGCTTCGTGAGTGTACTGTAAAACCCTTTGAAGCCATTAGAGATGATCATGGTGAGTGTCTAGATACGCAGTCCAGACCTCCTCAATGCTGTGAGCTGGTTATTGGTGTACTTTGAACCAGGGGTGAACAGTAGCATGCCTGTGCCAGTGTACTGTTGAACTGATTTACAGAAGCAAAGACTAAATGCAAGTCTTGTAGACGCAGGAGTCATGTTGCTTTCGAGACACAATCCTCACTTAGAGTGGGGACGCATCTATTAGTTGCTGAAGAAACGCGGCTCCTAGAGGGACGCGATCTTTGAGATGAAGACGCAGCTCTCACTCTGTTAACTAGGCACGGCTTTGGCCTTGCTGAAGAGGCGCTACTTTTTGAAGGGACGTAGTTTTTGTTAAACAAGAATCTGTGCTTTGGGCACGTTGCCATCTGTCCGGCGAAATTGAGGGGACATCTTTCCTTTGGCGCGAATTTTGTGTTGCATTTAATATGCATGCCACGCGTCAGGGGGGGATTAGGCCTCGAGCCAAGCGCCGCGTATCTCTCTAGATCACTGTGCCTATAAAAGACAACAGTCTTTCAGGAGTCATCATTAGACTCTTTCTTCTTCTTCCCTGATCATTATATCTAGGGTTAAGAAAAGCTTGAAGCTTTTTTCCATTTTCACCATCTTTAACACCAATCTCTCAGTTGAAATGGCGCCGAATACCAAGCCTGTTTCCTCGTCCTCGAGCGCTATCGCTCCGGCGACTCAAATGGGTGGTTCTTCCACACAGGAGGCCCCCATTTTAGGTAGTAAAACCAGCTGATTTGATTTTTGCCATTGAAGAGGCTTGCAGAGTTCTTTTAACTTTTAAGTCTTTTTTGAATATGAACCGCCAATGCAGAGCTCATGACCATGTTTGATCTACAGACGCGGCTCTTAAATTGGTAGGCAAGGCGCGGGTTGACGATCTTCGCATCTTTGCTTCATTAACTTGAGTCTGTATCTGTTTGTTGAACGCGGGCCTCATTAAGCCTTGCGTTTTGGACAAATGCTCAGAATATTTCTAAGTATGGGGAGTTCAGACGCAGACTTCTTATAATTCTCACATCTTATAAGATCAGACGCAAGTTTTACTAAATTTCATGTCTGAGTCCGATACTTAGAAATTTTTCTAAGTTTTGGATTTTGAAATGCGGGCTTCATGCAAGCCTCGTGTTTTTTGAGCCTAGCGCGGATTTTGCTGATTTTCGCGTCTGGATTCATTCCTGCGTTTGAATTTTGCATATCTAGCCATTTTCTTCTAGATTTCTGACTAATTGCTGTCTTTTTTGCAGTGCGATACTCTTCCAGCCCTTTGTCCAAGAAGTACCACTTTGGGCATGTAGGTGGTGCTGATAGAAATCTGACCTTTGTACTTCAGAAGATTGCCCCTGTGACTATTGGCAAGTCAAAGGAGCGAAAGGAGAGGTTCTCCAAGGCCAGTATGGTGACCCTTCGGGAGATTATCTTTGATGGGCTGTTTACGGATTCCCGCACTCCGTTACGGAAACATGCTTTCCTCTTCGGTGACGCCATTGACGAGAATGATAGGATTCTGCATGACGGAGATTATAAGTGGCTCCGTCAGATAGGGGACAGGAGGTTCTTTCTTCCCAATATAGAGAGGATGTATTCATTGTCCTATCTCCAACACATGTCCGTTCACCGTGCGATGGATTGGGATCTTTCCCGTTTTGTCCCCAGCGTTTCTCTCGGTAGATTAGGTGCTAAAGAAATACACTCTGCCATGGGAAAGAGGTCTTTGGTTTATTTCCCGGGTTGGTTAGATATGAATATTCGAGAGGAGAAACCCCTCAGCTTTGCGCTACTTTCATCAACCAGTTTATGAAAGTTAGGGGTGATTTTCCCGTCGACTTTCGTCCGCTCGGGTGGGTTCTTTCTACCAACAAATCCTGGTGGGGTAGGATGGTTGGATTTGTTCTTGTTGAGCTCGGAGCCCTGCTGTAACAGGTGGGGTTATACCACTCGGTCAGGGTCGTACAGTATGGCCTTCCGTAAAGTTCTCACAATTTTTATGGTGTCCTGGAGCACTATAATCCTTTGATGGGCACATTTTTTACTCCAGTCAGAGAGATGGAGCTCGCTCTTCATGAACTGTATGAAGTCTCGGGGCTTGTTACGGGAGATGCCCCTTATGAAGAATACGTCCCGACTTCTGAGGAGCTTCACCTCCTAAAGAAAGATGACCCTCAGGTGTATGAGACATATTGGGAAGTGTTGTGCTACTTCCACATCTGCGGCCAAGTATCCTCCTTAAGGAATAGGAGTGTCAAGCAGTTGTCCTGGGCGAGCTATTTGCTCAATGGTATAAATGAGAAGGATAGCCTGGTGACTAGTCTGGCTCCTTGCACTGACGAGGAAATTGCTGAGAGGATCGATGCCTCTGCAAGCTCTTACACCACTGAGTCGAACAAGGATACTTTCAGACCTGATACGATCTTTGAAAGTTTTCATCAACAGGCCCGAGTTCCCATTTCTGATCGGGCCCTATTGGCGGGCTTCCTTATGCTGTGGCTAAAACGTTGTGGGTGCCAACATTGCCACATGAAGTAATTGTTGCCGATGTGGTGTACCCGGCGGTTTTGCTCGTCTACGGAAAGTCTATCGCTCTCCTTCCGGCGGTGGTGGCTGGAATTCAGAGTGGGTTATGGGCTCTGGTTAAAAGTCTGTGCCAAGTGGAGGCCATTGTAGACTCCAAGGCAGGCCAGAAGTTGATTTGGAGGGAAGGCAGAGAGTGAAGACCCCTAATCCCAAGTTCGAACTTCCATATATGTACTTGATGGCTTGGTACGTTATACACTGCCCTTCACTGATGACGATGGTGCCTCTTTCTGCAGGTTTTGCTCCCTTTGTGCAGAAGCTGAAAAATTCGAGCTGGTCTTGCTATTACATGTTCTATATTCAGAAATTTATTCTGAACGCTTCAAACTATCAGTTTGACCGTTGCTTCCCTGAGATTGCTAGTGCGTCTTACGGAGATAAATTCGCCGACCTTGAAGAACCAGATGATTTCACGAGGCTACCATCGGGAGTCTTCTAATGATTGATCAATATTTGGCCTGGATATCTGATCTTTCAGCAAGGGAATTCATGTACGATCGAGCCTTACATGCCGAGTTATTTCGCTCGACAGTTCGGCTATGATCAATTGTATTGGCAACCCCAATGCTGACCTTTCATTCAGCGGATTTGAAGGTGCTCGGGCATGGTACTACAGCATGGCTGGAGGGACAAAAGCTGTTTTCAGCTTACCTCACTAGACGCCTAATTGTTATACCAGCCTCATCTTCTATACCTGGTACTCCCTGGCTAGTAACATGCCTGGATTCACAATAAATACCTCTTGCATTAACAGCATCAAGGCATCTTATAAGGACAAGTTGGAGTCCAATAAACGTATGCGAGGTATGGATGAGGATAACGCAGCCGAGAGGGAAACAGGAGGGGAAGTAAGGATGGGGCCAAGGGCAGCAGCACCTAAGGGGCAGCCTGCTAAAAAGAGTCAGCAGGCTGTGTCCAAACGTTCCCATGGTTCTGCTTCCAAGTGCGTTCCTATCCCAAAGAAGGCTAGAAGGGAATCGGAGGCTGAAGCTTTAATGCCCATAGTAGTTCCTTTTATTATTGAAGAGTAGGGCGAGGAGGAAGAAGAGGAAGTCCCCATCCTTCGTCCTCGTGGTCTACTGAGCAGGGGCCCTGTGATCTTGGAAGAGGGGGAACTCGCGGGTGAGCCCGTCATGATTAAAGAGGTCGAGCGACCCGAAGTTGACTTGGTGGGGAGGGATGACGTTGAGATTCTGGGAGTCTCAACTCAGCCCAGGCCTTCTTTAGTTCATGAGAGAAGGGTTGAGGTGCAATAGCCTGGGTCTTCCAGTGTATTGATGCCCGCCTCGCGGATTATTGATCCCAGCCCTACTACTGGGGTATTTTGTAGTAAGGTCTCAACTGTGGAGATCTCTTGTGTTGCGCTATCGTCTTCATCGTCTGAAAAACATGGATATTATTCTGGCGAAGAAGTCAATTTTGGAAATGAACCTGTTCTTCCTGATACAAGTAAATTCTCGCATATCTCGGAGGAAGAGATACAAGGATATGACCCTGTGACGGCTTCGTCGATAGCAATGATTGCTGCTACTGAAGTTATTTTCTTTGTCTTGTAGAACTGGTTTCCCATCAAGTTAGGAATGAGTTCTAACATTTCCTTTTGACTTTCTTCTATAGGGTTGGCTGCCGGTAGTGAAGCGACAACTTCTTCTCATATTGAGGAGATGATCCAAGAGTTGGCCCAGTAAGAGGGCCTTGAGGCTCCTGCTACCGGGATGCCTTAAGAGGGTGCAACTGCCGAGGTCGGGGAGGCCTCATTCCCAAATGGCTTATCCAATGATTTGTCACTTTCAGATCCTCAACTTGGTAAGAGAATACTGATGTATTGGACACTCTTCCCTTTTTTTTACCATTACCACTGACATTTAATGTTGTGGTTTGTAGAAGGCACTAGGATAGCTCAAGTAGAGGATCTGCGGTAAGCTTTGGCGCAGAAGATAGTACAGTTCAAACGTTGGCTAGGGAACCTAGTGCCGTGGAGTTTGCTGCTACTTCTGCTGCTGCGAAAGTTGCTATGACAACACCAGTCCCAGAGGTATTAGTGACTACCTCAGTGTCTAACGAGCATGTTGTCGGTCTTACCCCTGCACAAGTTAAACTGGTCTCCATTTCTCATTCCGTTACGAAAAAAGGGTCTAGGGTTATCTCCAGGTAATGACATCATGGAAGAGCTAGCACGTCAAATGGTACAATAATTTTTTGCTTCCATGAGGTCCTGTGTTGACCTGATCCTTTTTGGGAGTAGTTCTTTCGAGTTTGCCTGAATACTTCTCGAAAATCTGATCGAGAACATTGGTCATACTAGGAGTCCTTCGCAGGCTAGGGCATGTCTGATGCTAGTTGAGCAACTGGGGAGTCATTTGAAGGAGCTCAAGACCCTAGAGAATGCTGGCTCAATGGATGAGGCTCGGTCGACACTGAGTAAGCTTCTTGCCACTCAAGAACATGAGCGAAAGGAGATGGAGGAACAAATAGCTGAAGAGGCCTGCCATCTCCAGCATTTCCAAGCTGACCTCCAAAGACTAATTGGCGATTCTGAGGAATCTGAAATCATCATACAGAGTACAGAGCAGATTATCTCCACTGCTTGAATTACCATTGCCAGGGTGCAAGCCTTGATCGAGACCAATGAGCAGAAACTTGTTGCTACTAGAAAAAGGCTGGAGGAGCTGGAAACTGCCAGGACACAGGTTCAAGAAAACCTCTCTGCTCATTCCTCCAGATTGGACTCTCTTCAGGCGCAACAGACTACGAAGAGATTTTTGTCTGAGGAGGAGCTGCGGGTCCAACTCTGGTGGAGGCTGAAAGGGCACGTCAGCACGAGATGCATCGCTTATGGGAACAAATCCGTTCTTTGACGAAGCAGGATTATTAGCCTTTTTCTCCTTTTTGTATTGTTCCCCTTTTTTTTGTAACACTCCATTTGTCGAATAAGAATGTCTATATTACTTTTATCATTTTTGAGTCAAATAATAAAAGTCTTCAAAATTTTATCTCATCTTTATCCTTTCAGATTCTTTGCTGGCTGTAGATGAACTCGGTTTTCATAACCGTAATCCTTCGCTATTTGTGAAAACGCAATCTTTAGTTATTTTCATAGAGTACGACCATGAACAATAAACTCAGGCTGAACTGAGTTCTTGAGCGAGACGCGGCTCTCATTTGTAATGGAGACGCGATTTTGGGAAACGTGACTCTGACTCACTAATGGAGACGCCGTTCAGGCTCACCAAAGAAGAAGCGCGAAATTTTCTTTTTAATAAGGACGCGGCTCCGGCTTAAAGACAAAAAGGCGTTATTCTAAAACGTGAATTTGTGTTATTCAGTAAATGGAAGGCGGCCTTCATACTTATAGAAGGACACAGATCCATGGATGCGGCCCTTGATTCTGTTAGGATGCAGAATTCAGGATGTAGTGGAGATGCGGTCTTGGGCTCCTCAAGATTGACGCATGGATCTCAGCTAGTTGATACGGACGCGGCATTGGCTCAATAGAGACGCGACTCTGGTCCCATGATAGGGCGCAAACTCAGGCTGTACTGAGTTCACGATGGGGATGTGATGTTCATCTTACAGTAGAGGCGCAGTTTTGGGCTCCTTAAGAGCGACGCGCGGGATTCCGCTGGCTATTGAGGACGCGAACTTCAGGACGCAGCCTTTAAATCTCCAAGTTGTCGTGAACTCAAGACGCAACCCCTAAATAGACCCAATTCGTTGAGGAGATTCAGCTCTGAACCACTCCAGGAGACGCGATTGTGGATTTTTTAGCAGGAATGAAAAGAACGCAACCTTCGGGTTCATGAAAGGACGCGACCTTTGAGTCTGCGCTTGACGCAATGTCCTAAGCGTCCATGCAGCCCATCTTAAAGATCTGGGTGGATCTTTAAATTCCAAGTAGGTGTTGACGATTGGGGACTTGTGTCCTCCGATATTTCCCGAAGCGGCAATTCACGCGTCAGCTCCTTATTGGGCTTTGACGTTCATGTAGAAATTAAGGCTGATGGCTCTGATTTTTACGCCATTAATTGTAAGCCTCATGGCTTGCCTATAAATAGGCCTCATCTTCTTAACAGTCTGTTATTTAGACTGTTTCCCTTAAGAGCATGCGCTCTGAGGGTCTTCGTCTTGACTTATTTTTCTTCTCTTCAAGGGGATGTGTTCTAATAGACAGCGAGAACTCAAAGCTTACATGCTTTCCTTTAATCTTTTTCAGAGATTGTCACTGTCAAGTGATTTCAAGATCAAAAGGCATCGCTTTAAGTACCTTTTATGGCTGCGCCTTGATGCATAAAGTTCAACCTCTAAAGGTTTCTTCTGCGGGTAGGAATCGCTTGTTGCCTTAAAATACTCAGTCCCGCTGAGTTTCTATTTTCTTGCCTCTCAAAGAGAGCCGATCTCTTGATCTTTCTCTGGAAGTTTGACTGATGTGCCCGTTATTTGAAAGTCGCGTTTTTTTGACTTCTTGATAAAGCGTGAGTTGATTGACCTTGAATTCTAACTCAAAATCCTTTGAATGCGAGTGTAATGAACTCTATATTTTGATCTTGAGACACGAGCTTTGTATATAAAGTCCGCGTTTGAGGTTCTTGACTTAAAGGGCCTCTGGAGTTAGATGTGGCAACCCTTGTTTCTCAAACGCGGGTGGGGCGACTTTTGTGTCTGGTCTAACTTGCGTCTCGTATTTTGGACGCGGGTCTAAAACCAGACCCCATTTAGATCTGTACGCATCTGAAGTCCACAACTTCAACCGCGTCTGTCCTTCAGTTTTTATGCTGTTGCCTTGACAGAACTTTAGAATTTCTGCACTGGTCATTTCTGTGTCTGAAGTTTACCACTTCAAAACGTGTCTACTTTTACATTTATGTCTTTGCCTTAATAGAATTTTAACCTTCTAGTTTTTGTTCCTTACAGATTATGGAAGTCTCAGTTAGCCTTTTGCATCTTCGCTGGGCCCTTGGGAGAATATTTCAACCAGCGAACTTGTTCGATGGCCGAGCACTGGAGAAATCAAGGCTCCTGTTCATGGGCGAGGAGGATTTACGCGATTGATGACATCTGTCAAGACTTTATTGGACATGATGCACCAGCAGTACCCCCGGGTTTGTCGTGGTCACAGTGGGTATGGTGGTGGGTATGGTCCTCTTGCAGGTCACGGGAAAGAGGACATCACCTGTAAGGTCTCAGATCCCTTCACCAATCTTACCCCCAGAAGTGACATCGATGAAAAACCCATACTCATTAGATGACTTTCTGGTGGTGGAAATGTTCATCAACGAAGGATCATGGCGACACCAGTTGGTCGGGTGGAATCAGAATATTCATCTGCATTTTGACCTCGAGATAAACCATTGTTCTCGGTCAGCAATCAGCTTCTTTAATGTTTACATCATGCATCATGGTGTAATCCGCATCCGATCGCCTCCACATTGATCAGTCTTTCTTCGGCGCTTTTCTAAACATCTTGCATTTGGAGTAGTGTAAATGCCCTAAGGAGTGAGTGCAACCTTTTACTGAGAGAGAGGGACTTCTTTGTACTCCTTTATTGTAACACTCAATCTTATTGTATAAGAGAGCGTCTTGTATCCCTTTTATATGTTTGAATATAAATAAAAGTGACACTTTTTCTTGTCTTTTTATATTGTCTTGGATTCCTTTTTTTCATTGAAAATCAGACAAATAGAAGTAAGGACCTTTGACTTGCTAAAAATGTGATGATAATCTTAACGAGTCAAAGTTTGGGGAAAAATCCTATTTCAGAAATTCAAGAATGCTGTCAGAGGTGTGATATTAACTTGACAGGAGTAGGATAGCTCTCGTGGACCTACCAATCTATAAATGAGAATGACAAGTGGAATTTGTACCCCCACAGAGGATTACAAATGAGTTTTCATCACAAGTTTGGTATTAACTTGACTAAGACTCAGCATGGAATTTAATGAAAACACCGTTAGAGGTGTAATGTTAACCTAACAATGTTTTTAAGTAGAATTGTTATTATATTGACAAGAATAACAAATGAGACTAGACTCGCGGGGGATCTAGGAGAACTTTTAACGTTAGAGGTGTGATATTAACTTAACGGGTTGAATTAAATCTTGTTAGAAGTGTGATGTTAACTTGACAAGGATGTGAGTCAGAGGTGTGATATTAACTTGACTCAAGAGTGTTTCAGCTTTATTCAAGAAAACTGAAAGCGTCACTGTCATAGGTGTAATGTTAAACTTGGCAGTGAGGGTAATGCTAGAGGTGTAATTTTGAACTTGGCATTGGTCATCTCGACTTCGACAAGGAAGTCTGAGGGAAAGTCATGGTCATAGGTATATTGTTGAACTTAGCAATGAACTGGACGCTAGAGGTGTGATGTTAAACTTAGCATCGCTCATCTCAGCTTTGATATGGAAGCATGAGGAAAAGTAAATATCAGAGGTTTAATATTGAACTTGGCAGCAACTCAATCACTGTTAGATGTGTAGTGTTAAACTTAACAGTAATTTGTCAGAGGTGTGATGTTAATCTGACAATAGTCGATTTACGGTATGAGCAATTTTGAGGATTTGTTATTCTATTAATGAGAATTAACAAGTGAAGTTTGGAATGTCAGAGATGTAGTATTAACTTACAAATTTGAAGACTTGCTACTCCATATAAAGTTGAGACAAGTAAAGTTTGTACTCGCTGGGGAGTATTGAAGTTTATCATTGTCAGAGGTTTAATATTAATGTGACAAAATCTAGTTCATTTCATTAAGGAGATGAACACCGGCATTTTTTATGATCCTATCATTCTGTGGGTGAGAATTGGTAGATATTTTGGAGGAGAGAGTTGGATCAAGACCACTAGGATTTTTAGCAAACCCTCAGCTATCAACGGATTTGGTGTGCCTTTACCAACTACCATTTGAGTTGGGCTAGCCATACTATTCCCCTCAGCATGATGGGTTGTCGAAGACTTATGTTGGGCTTAAAAGCCAACATTTTCCTCTATCCTTGGCCGTCGGAGGCATCGGAGGTCCGTCAGAAGAGCATCTAATCTAAAAACCAGAGTTTCGCTTTTTGTTTCTTTCTCAGTATTTACATCATGCATTATGATGCAACTAGTGCTCATCTAATAAAGGAAAGAACCTCTTCTGGGCTCTGGAGTTTTGATCAGAGGTGCAGTTTAAGTTGATCGGGGGAAGAGTGCTATCAAGGATAATATTTCTTCAAGAATTTGCCGTTGATTGGCATCATGAGCGTATCACCGTCTGAGGTTATGAGGCGATATGCTCCATTTGAGTAGACCGACTCCACTACAAATGGTCCTTCCCATTTGGGTTGGAATTTCTTTTTTGTCTTATGTGTCATTACCATAGATCTTCTGACAGCTAAGATAAGGTCACCTTTCTTGAAAGTTCGCTCCTTAACTTTCTTGTTAAAGGCTTTGGTAGTTTGAGTTTGATAGAGCTCGATTTGTTGTTGAGCTTGGAAACGTTTATCATCCAAAGCCTCCAGCTCTTGGAGTCGCAGTCGATGTTTCTCCTCATTTGTCATCTCTGCTGTCAAGGCGACTCGTAAAGGTGGGATTTGGATTTCTAATGGGAGTACGGCCTCACACTCATATACCAAGGAGAATGGTGTAGTCTTCATTGGGGTTCGTACTATCTGAATATCGACCGTCCGCTCGCAAGTGAACTGCAGCGGCACTCAGAGCGCATTGCTCTGATAAGCCGTTCACAGCAACAAGATGGAGTGATCAAATTAGCACTCCTCTTCTTGGTCAAATAATCTCTTAGGTCCGTGGGAGGGGGATCAAGGAGATCAGCCTAGGATTGTTAAGGGATTTTCAGCTTCCGAGAGCTATCCTTACATCGCAAAGCTGAGACACAAGGTTCTGAGACGCGGAGCTCACGTCCTATAAGATAAATGCGGCTTTCGTATTTTGGCTCTGAAAAGTTAGTCTTGCGCCTCTGCTGAGAAGAGACGCAGCTTTCGCGTTGCTGATTGTCGCATCTAGCTAGCGACACTTGAGAAACGCAGGCCTTCTGGGTCCCACATATAATTGTAGAGGCGCGGGTCTCGTGTCTCGGATGAGGGGCACGGACCTCGCGCTGCTGATCG
Organism: Agave tequilana; assembly: GCA_038442645.1. NCBI lineage: Eukaryota > Viridiplantae > Streptophyta > Magnoliopsida > Asparagales > Asparagaceae > Agave > Agave tequilana. The sequence continues at coordinate 450,043 of JAVJIF010030444.1, forward strand.
TCGCGTTTGGGAAGTGGAGCTTCAAAATGCAAGTTTTGTGAGCCTCACGTTTAGGTTTCCAAAAGCGGACTTCACGTGTCTGACGTGATTCAGAAGAAACGCGGGCTTGAACCTCGCGTCCTACATCTGTTGGGCAGACAGTTGTTCCAGCTTCTCGCGCCTGTAGTTGACGCACAAGCCGTCTCTGTCGTCGCTCAGCATTCCGGTTGCGCCGTACGGATTAATGGGAACCCCCGGTAACAGGAAGGGGATGGATATGAACGGGCTGAACATCAGCAACGTTAACCACGCGATCTCATGGGAGTCGTTGACGCGGGCGTTACATATGATGCGGTTAGCCACGACATCCTTCTTGCCAGTCGCGTCTGAGAGGATCTCAGAGCGGACTCAAGAGCAAGTCCACTAGGAGACTTTGCGGCACTGCCGCGCCTTAGGGCTCTTGGAGCCAAAAAAGAGGAACTCTTCATACTTTGCCTGGTCGAACTCAACGATAAGTGATTCGGCCTTACACTTATTCACCCCCCTCTAGGTGTACTTTCAAAGCTTCCTCCGCCACCATTAGCTCTGTGCAGGCAAGGTTTATTCAGCCAACATGGCTAATAAAAGTATGATGATGATCTCCGTCATTGTAAGGAGGCACAAGAGCAGACTTCCAAGGCCGAGCAAAAAGCCTTGGATAACATCCAGCAAATATTAATTCAGCTCCTAACAAACCAGAAGAATGATAACACAACCGGTAGTAATCACAAAAATAAGGAGAACAACAATAATGAACCTCCCAAGACCGATCATTCAAAGGAGGATTCTTCAATCGATGTCAAAGTGATCAAAGGTGTCCAGGCTCAGATTGCATCCCTAACCCAAAGGGATGAACTGAAGAAAGTAGTGGCAGTCTGTCCTTACCCCTTGGAATGGGATTCAGTCCCATATCTGTCAAAGTTCAAGCCACCATGTTGCACTCGTATGATGGCAAGAGCTCGCCAAATCAGCACATTTACTACTTCCGATCGCAAATCGGTAATGTATTAAGTAATGATGCTATCATAGCCAGACTGTTTATTGGCACCCTTAAGGGGTAGCCTTTGATTGGTTCAGGAGTCTCCCTCTGAACTCCATCAATTCTCGGCTCGACTTGAAAACTCGATTCCTCTCTGTTTGGTACGGAGAAGAGACGTTCGGTGCAAAATTTCCTTGGATCAGTTGAAAGATTACAACAAACTTATACTCCGACTACAAGGGAGGGGAGATGTTGAATCTTGAATCCCCCTTTTGTTTAGTGCTGGGTTCTTTAGGTGGCGATAGAAAGTGAATCTTGTTTTCCGTTGATCGGGTGAACGTCGAAAACTTTTGGGGATCTTCTCTTCGGATGGCGGACGGAGTAACGCATCTCTGTCGGCCAGAAATCTCAAAGAGATTGTAGGTAAAGACTAACTTGTACGCAGCAAGTTGTCTGAAGGGTTGGACTCTCTTTCTTCCTCTCTGGGAGCTCCAAAGTCAAGCTCTTTTCTCTCAAAAAATCCGACCCCTTCTCCATAGCAACGGGGCTATTTATAGAGGTTTCAAGGGCATACGTGTCTCCTAAAAACACTCCATAATGGGGGTTACTTTTCCCGTTATGTGGGCCGTGATTGACCCTATAATCGGGACGGTTACAACTGAGACGCGGGTGTCAACCCACGCGCCTTGGTGCTGCTGAGACGCGGGTGTCGACCCTCGCGCCTTGGTGCGGCTGAGATGCGGGTTTCGACCCTCGCGCCTTGGTGCGGCTGAGACGTGGGTTTCGACCCTTGGCTGGAGTTTGGGGCTCATCCTTTGATGGCTTGTCTTTTAGTGATCTTTAGACAGCCTAAAGAACCCCTCCAAAGTTTTTGATATTCCGCAGTTAGCTGGGACGGATTTCAAAATACTTTGGACTCTAGCTGAATCCACTTTTATGATTTAGACTGACAAAGCTTCGGGCTTGATCTTGTTTGGAGTATGGCCTTCACGAGTGTACTGTGGAACTCTTTGAAGCCGCCAAAACTGATCACGTGGAGTGTCTAGATACACAGTCTAAACCTCCCTGATGCTTTAAGTTTGTCGTTGGTGTACTTTCAACTTGATCGGTGGAGGAGTACTATTAAGGATAGTACTTCTTCAAGAATCTGCCATTGATCGGCATCATGAGTGTATCGCTATTTGAAGTTATGAGGCGATATGATCCATTTGAGTAGACTGACTCTACGATAAATGGTCCTTCCCATTTAGTCTGGAATTTTCCTTTTGTCTTATGCGTCATTACCATAGGTTTTCTAACGGCTAAGACAAGATCGCCTCTCTTGAAAGTTCGCACTTTGACTTTCTTGTTGAAGGCTCTGGTAATCCGGGCTTGGTAAAGCTCGATTTGTTGTTGGGCCTGCAGACGTTTGTCATCTAAGGCTTCCAATTCTTGGAGTCGTCGTCTATGCTTCTCCTCATTTGTCATCTCTGCTGTCAGGGCTTCGCGTAGAGATGGAATTTGGATTTCTAATGGAAGCACTGCTTCACACCCGTATACCAAAGAAAATGGTGTAGCTTTAGTTGGGGTTCGAACAGTTTTGCGATAAGCCCATAAGCATTCACCCCTCTTGTCGTCCCAGTCACGTTGACTTTTCGAGACGAATTTCTTGAGAAGCTTGCCAATGGTCTTGTTGAAAGCTTCTGCGAGACCATTAGAGGCAGGATAGTATGCCGTTGAGGACACACTCTGGATTCTGAACTTGGCGCAGAACCTTTGGAAAGCCTGACTGATAAATTGGGGTCCATTGTCGTGGACGATTCGCCGAGGTACACCAAAACGGTAAATGACATGATGTTTGACGAATTTGATCACGTCTGATGACTTTACCTCCTTTAAGGGAATGGCTTCAGCCCATTTGGAGAAGTAATCGGTTATGGCCAAAATAAACCGATGTCCTTTTGATGATGGAGGGCTGATAGGGCCAACTACATCCATCCCCCACATTTCAAATGGCCAGGTAGAGGTCATAGGGTGAAGATACCCCGGTGCTTGATGGATGAAATCGCAATGTATTTGGCAGGCGTGACATCTTTTGGCATAGTTGATGGCATCAGCGATCATCCTAGGCCAATAATATCCCAGCCTTTGGAGTCGGTATGCAAGTTTTGGGCCCGGTTGATGGGCTCCACACATACCATCATGGGCTTCTTTCAATATTTCCTGTGCCTTTTTTGGTGAAAGGCAGCGGAGCAAGATCCCGTCATGCGATCGACGATACAATGTTCGCATGATCGCATTATAGTAGAATTTGGGGGCTTTCCTTCGAATGGCAGCCGCTTCTTTGGTGTCCTCAGGCAAGATGCCATACAGGACATAACCAATGTAGGGGAATCGCCAGTCTCTAGGCTCTGGACCGATTGACAATTCCAGCGCTTCTTTGCTTTGAGAATCACCTGTTGGCTCCTGGTAGTCCTCAGGAGCAATTCTCGGGCAATACAGGTCGTGGCTGTGGACAAATATCTTCTCCACTATTCCAGCCGGTAGAGCTAAAGAGGCAGCGAGGGATGCTAGTACATCTGCATGCGCATTTTGCTTGCGTGGTACATGGTCGATGTAGAAGTTTGTAAACTTCCCAGCCATGTGGACAGTTGCGTTGTAATAGGGTACTAGGTCTTCATGTCTGACTTCGTACTCCCCGCGAACCTGGCTAACGATGAGTTTGGAGTCACCATATGCCTCGAGATTTTTAACGCCAATCTCATCGGCGAGTTGTATCCCAATCAAAAGAGCATTGTACTCCGCCACATTGTTGGAACACGGCTCGGTTAATGAGACAGCTCGAGGAATCACATAGTTTTGTGGGGAGACGAGTACTACTCCTACTCCTGCCACTATGTGTCCTTTTGGACTTGTTCTCGATGCACCATCAAAGAAAAGTTGCCACACCTGCCTTTCGAAGGATGTCTGGGTCTGGTAGGCTTCAGCGACCTCGTCTGGGAGATCCTCGTAAAGTTTGGCTGCCCTCGGATCTGGATGCTCAGCCAGGAAATCCGCCACCGCTTGACCCTTCACGGCGTTTTGTGGTAAAAAGTGCATTTCATATTGGGATAGCAATATGGCCCATTTTGCCAGCCGGCCGTTCAATGATGAAGGCTTTGTCATAAGTAACCTCAAGGGGTTGACTTTTGAGATGACGTTTATTGTTTGGCCTACTAAATAGTGTCACATTTTCTGAATAGCAAACACCAATGCCAAACACTCTTTCTCGATCGGGTTGTACCGATGTTCGGCTCCGATCATTGTTCTACTCAAATAGTAGATTGCTTGCTCTCGTCCTTGATCATCATTTTGAGCTAGTAGAGCTCCTAAAGAATGATCCATCGCTCGGACATATATCAGGAAAGGTTTTCCAGACACCGGAGCTGCAAGGACTGGCGGTTGTGTGAGGTACTGTTTAAATTTCCTCAAATGCTTGCTGGCAAGCGCTGTCCCAAATGAACGAAACACCTTTCTTCATTAATTTGGAAAAGGGTTGGCATCTTCCGGAGAGATTTGAGATAAACCTTCGGATGTATGCCAATTGTCCTTGTAATCCCCTGAGCTCCTTGAGGTTTCTCGGAGGTTGCATCTCCTGGATAGCGCGAACCTTTTCTGGGTCCACATGAATCCCCGTAGAGGTTACTACAAACCCTAGGAATTTTTCACTGGCCACCCCCAGGAAGGACTTGGTGGGGTTCATCTTCAATTGATGGGCCCGCATGATGTCAAAGACGACCTTTAGATCAGTTATATGATCCCCTTTAGCGTGGCTTTTTACTGCGATGTCGTCAACATAGCATTCCATCGTTTTGCTCATATGCTTGTGAAAAATGGCATTCATGGCCCTTTGATTTGTTGCCCCTGCATTCTTCAGTCCGAAGGGCATGACGGTGTAACAGTATACCCTCAGTGGTGTCATGAAAGAGGTATGCTTTTCATCATCGGGATACATTTTGATTTGATTGTATCCTGAGAATCCATCCATGAAGGACATTCACTTGAATCCACATGTGTTGTCAATCATGACATCTGTGATTGGCAGTGGGAATTCATCCTTGGGACAGGCCTCGTTTAGATCACGAAAATCGATGCAGATTCGGATCTTCCCGTTCTTTTTAGCAACGGGGACGATGTTGGCTACCCAATCAGGATGTTGTTCTTCCCTAATGAAGCCAGAGTCTATAAGCTTTCTGACTTCTGATTGAATTGCCTCCATTATTTCTGGACGGAACCGTCGCTGTTGTTGTTTGACGGGCTTTTTGTCCGTATTAATATTGAGGCGGTGCATGGCCACTCGAGGATCAAGTCCAGGCATATCCTCGTAATTCCAGGCGAAGACGTCTATATATTCTTGCACAAGAGATATTAGACTCTTTTTCTCCGAAGGTGACAGGCCGTCGCTTATAAAAATGGGCTTAGGATTAGCCTCATCTCCTAGATTGATCTGGACAACCTTATCTTCTGTTGGTGGCTCACGCTGTTCAAAGCGAGTGTCCCAAAGATTGTTTAAGTGTTTGATCCAAGGATCTATATCGGATTGGATCATTTCTTCATCTCCATCTTCCAGATGGCTTGTTGAAACCATGTTCACTGAAAGTTCTCTGAAGATGTTGCCGACACTAACATCGGACTCCCATGATGACGTGCCTGATGAGTAATCATGATATAATGACTCTTCAGAGTCAGAGTTTGATGGAGCTGGAGTTGATATATAGCCCAACCCCCTGCGAGTCCGATGATAATAATCAGGGGTTTTCCCTTTCGGCACAAAAGATCGGAGTAGCGTTCTCCTTCCTTTACCGAAGTTCAACCCTGGTCCGCTTGTCAGATCATATCCCATGTTTTTCATCATTCTGAGTGCTTTTGGCTCATAATGACCGAACTGAGGGGATTCCTGCTCGCCTTCTTATTCTTGATGGGTCATTGGTTCGGATTCAATTCGTCCGAAGAGAATGGGTCTTTGGCCTTTCCTTCTCGCTAGAACCATGAATATTGATTCTTGCGCATCGCCGACATTTCGACATGTTTCGAAGGACGATTTCACCGGTACATGCAATGATGTCAAAGCATCCATTGCCGACCAGAGATCGTCATCCACGTCGGTACTAGTCTGACGGCACTGAATCAGAAGCAAACACAGAAAAATACGCCAGATCTAAATCTTCATTAATATACCATCCGCCTACATCATCGGAGGTATTATCAACATCGGGCTTATTAATGCTCGTTATAAGTGGGTCTAGTTCCCAAATGCATTCTTCTTTTTCCGGCTCGGTGTCGGCTTCATTACCAGAGTCGGGCTCCTCTGGTTGCGGGATTTCATCTGTTTCCACAGATTCCTGATATAGGAGAGAATCTGTGAAATAATTCTCAACTCCCTTGAACGGATGCCTTTCGGCAATCAACGTTCGCACCTTTCCACTCCCGTCGATATATTTCATGACTTGGTGGAGAGTAGAGGGAACGATAGAATTGCGATGAATCCATGGTCGTCCCAACAGCAAGTTGTAGGAGGTGTCAGCATCTATGACGTAGCATGTCACCTCTGATCTTAGGTCTCCAATCTGGCATCTGAGCTTGACCTTCCCCATTGGACGGGTACTATTGGCATTGAACCCATAAATAGTAGTCTGGGTGGCGCTCAAACGGTGGGTAGGAATCCCGAGATGTTGCATGACTCGACGAGGCATAATGCTCAATGCGGACCCGGGATCTACCTGAATGCGTTTCACCTCAGATGATCCAATATACCCTGCGAAGTAAAGGGGTCGATCATGTTTCCCTTTGACTTGCATATCATCTGCCGTGAAGGTGATGCAGGGAATATTTTGGGAGGCGTGGAGGCAATCCTCTACATCTTACTCCTTTGGCCCGATCGGCACCTGGGTCATGAAGACCTCAGCATTAGCCAAAGCTTCTTGTAGAGCTTCTCTGGTTGACTTTGATAGCCTAAGAAGCTCATAAAGTGTAATCCGCGCCGGAATGTTGGCTAGTTGAGCCAGGACATCAAAGCGGTAAGGTGCTGTGGATCTTTCCGCTATGTCTTTCGAAAGAACTCGAGAAAACTGAAGTTCTTTCTATTTCTCCACAGGTTGCTTTGTGGAGGGCTTGGCTGACTCTGCAGCGGGTCTTGGAGGAGTTACCGCCATTTCATCATACTTTTTCAAATATAACTGTCCTGATGGGTTTCTGCCACAAGTTGACTGGGTTCTGTGGCCAGAACTATCGTCTCCTCTTCTGAATCGGTCAACGAAGGAACATCAGTCTCCGCTTCTCAAGAAGAGGCGCATACCACATTGCAAGACGAAGGTTTAGCTTTGCCTTTGGACTTCCTGCTGGTCACAGTGGTCCATTGCTGGCCATCCACAAGGTCGGGATGAACCCACATGACTTCTCCTTGGGGTGTGAAAACGGGTACCAGGCCCTTCTCTTACTGCTGGTGAGGGTCTGTGTTGACCATTCTCAATTCTCCTCTTGGGATAGGGACTACTCCAGAGGGTGTTGGAGGTTGCCTCCCGAACTGGAGGAATGACGTCATATTGGCCGCCACCTTCTTCTGCTCTGGACGGAGTTTTAATACCTCCATGTCAATCAGGGCCTGAAGGATGTCCTTGAAGACGTAACATCTCTTGGTGGGGTGACCCAACATCCTGTGATATATGCAGTAGCTGGGACTATCAGTTTTACCGACTTCTTCAGGGCGCCTAGCTTCAGGAAGCTTCCGTCGATTGCTCTTGTTGAGTAATTTGAAGAGCGAGTCGACATGTTCATCCTTGAAAGAATATTGCTTGTTGGCGCGTGGTTGGCTTGAAGAGCCACTCCCTTTAACCGGTTGAGGTTTGGCAGAAGATTTGGTTGCTGTTGCCAAGTTGTCCTTCCGTTTGGCTTGGAGGGATGTGTCTGGCGCACGCTTCGATGACCTTTCAGGTTTAGGTTTGTTTTCTTCTGCCCTGACCCGAGCGACGATTTCTTCAGCCTGTTCACCTTGTTGGATCAACTGCTTTCAGGTGCGGCTTTCAGCAACTCCTATTTGGGCAAGGAGTGAAGTTTGGAGATTGTGGTGGCATGTTTCCACCAGGGTGACCTGGGTCATACCGCTTGGACATCGGAGTGCGACATTCTGAAATCTTTCTACGAAAGACTTGATGGACTCTACCTTTCGTTGCTTGGTGGCCAAAAGGGTTGGCATGGTGACCTCCGAGTCATCTTCAAAGAAGCGCGTTAGGAAGAGCTTCTCCAAATCGCCCCAATTTTTGATGGAGCCCTCTGGGAGCTTCATGAACCATTCAAAGGCGAGCCCTTTTAAGGTGCCGATGAATGAACGCGCCAGGATGGCATCGTTATCTACCATGTTCCCTGTTTGAGATTTGAAGTAGTAGATATGTTGGTTCGGTGAACCTTTCCCATCAAACGCTTGGAGGGTCGGAGCCTTGAACTTGGGTGGGTACGGAACTAAGTCCCACTCTGCCGGATATGGCCGGATCAATCCTGCTTCTTGGAGGCCTTTTCGGTTGGTAAGGGCCTCAAGACGTTGCTCCAACTGATTCATTCTTTTAGAATGAACCTTTCCCTGGTCTCGATCGTCCTTTTCCTGCGACTAGGATTTAGACGAACCAGAAGTAGGTTGCTCTTCCTCCCCTATGTGCACAGAAGATGAGCTTTCCCCTTCTTTTCACTTGCCTTTAGACTTCTTAGAGGAGGCTTTATTGGTTGACTTCCTCTTGTCTTCAAGCAACTGTGCGAGCATCTATTTGAGGGAGTCGATAGATTCTTGCTGAGCGCGAATCATCTTGAATTGTTCCTTCTGGACCTGGGTTTGCTGCTCCAAGCGCCTGGCGGTCTCCTCAGGAGTGCTAGTCATATATATGTATGCCTCTTTTTCCATAGAGGAATTTGAAGCCTGCGACTCTGCAATAGCGGAATGCGAGTCATTCACCTCAATGCCCCGGACTAGAGTATTGTAGTCAATCGGGGGAATTGCCCCGGTTCGGGTGCGAGTGTGTCGGTACACTCCTTCCGGTTCTGTGTCAGATTCATTATCGGAGCTGACTGCAGGTTGTTTTCCCCTGCTCCTGCTTGCCATGTTAGCAGTGAGCTCAGAATATTCAGTGTCAGAGAAGACCCTCCTCCTGTGGGAATGACTCCTCTTAGCTAATCGGGGAATCAGGGTCAGCTGTCTAACTAGAGACTGCTAGTTTGCACCTGAATTGCAACGGCATTCAGAGATCATTGTGATAAGCCGTTGGCAGCAACATGACGAAGTGATTTGATTAGCACTTCTTTTCTTTGTCAAATAATCTCTCAGATCCGTGGAAGGAGGATCAAAGAGATTAGCCTCGCAATGTCGAGGGCGGAAAGCTTCCTTGTCCTGTACTGTTAGGACGCAGGGTTCAGCGACGCGGGGCGATTGAATGCAGCTCTTGCGTCGCGTCTGGCGTCTCTGCTGAGAAGAGACGCGACTATCGCGTGGCTGATTATTATGCCGGGGCAGAGATGCTTGAGAGATACAGGGCTGCTGGGCCTCACGCCTAGAGGAGCGTGCCTTTTGTACTCGGCGAGGCGCGCAAGCTTCGCCTTGTCGTATGGGAAGTGGGGATTCAGAGGAGCCACTGGGTGAGCCTCACGTTTGGGCTGTCAAACGTGGACTTTGCGTGTCGGATATGGTGCAGCAGAGACACCGGTTTGAACCTTGCGTTCTGCCTCAGTTGTTCCAACTTGCAGTTGACGCGCACGCCTCCTCTGTCGGCGTTCAGCATTCCGGTTGCGTCGTGGGGGTTGAGAGAAACCAACGACGACCTGGTACTGAGGAAGAGGGTGGACTGATTGAACACCAGGAAGGCTGACCACGCGGGTCTCCTGAGAGACGTTGGCGCAGGTGCTACGCCTGGCGTGATTGGCCACGACCTTCTTTACCGGAGCTGTCTCCGAGAGAGGTTCAGAGCAGGTTTCGGGGTAAGGCCCCGTAGAGACCCTGCGGTAGACGTGGGCGTTTGGGTTCTTGGAGCCGGAAGAGAGGAACTCTTCATATTTTGCCTGGTCGAATTCTACAACAAGCGATTCGACCATTCTCCCCTTGTAGAGGACGTCACCTTTTGCCACAACTTGTTCGTCAGTAACGAAAGTTCCCAGCGGAGTCGCCATCTCTTGTTTGGTACGGAGAAGAGACGTTCGGTGTAAAATATCCTTGGATCAGTTGAAAGATTAGAACAAACTTATACTCCGACTACAAGGGAGGGGAGATGTTGAATCTTGAATCCCCCCTTTGTTTAGTGTTGGGTTCTTCAGGTGGCGATAGAAAGTGAATCTTGTTTTCCGTTGACCGGGTGAACGTCGAAAACTTTTGGGGATCTTCTCTTCGGATGGCGGACGAAGTAACGCAGCTCTGTCGGCCAGAAATCTCAAAGAGATTGTAGGCAAAGACTAACTTGTACGCAGCAAGTTGTCTGAAGGGTTGGACTCTCTTTCTTCCTCTCTGGGAGCTCCAAAGTCAAGCTCTTTTCTCTCAGAAAATCCGACCCCTTCTCCATAGCAACGGGGCTATTTATAGAGGTTTCAAGGGTGTATGTGCCTCCTAAAAACACTCCATATTGGGGTTTACTTTTCCCGTTATGTGGGCCGTGATTGACCCTATAACCGGGACGGTTACAACTGAGACGCGGGTGTCAACCCACGCGCCTTGGTGCTGCTGAGACGCGGGTGTCGACCCTCGCGCCTTGGTGCGGCTGAGACGCGGGTTTCGACCCTCGCGCCTTGGTGCGGCTGAGACGCGGGTTTCAACCCTCGTCTGGAGTTTGGGACTCTGCCTTTGATGGCTTGTCTTTTAGTGATCTTTAGACAGCCTACACTCTCCCGATTCTACGAGGATGATACCGAGATGACCATGGACACACTCCTTTCGGCAGTCCATCAAGAAGGAGAATCTGTACGGGATTACATAGAGAGATTCTACAACCTTTCTCAAATGTGCCCTGCAGGTATATCTTTGTCTATGTTGCTTCAGACGTGTAGGCATAACTTCCTCGACAAATAAAAGTTCGCAGGAGCTTATTGAACAAGCCAAAAAATCAGCAAAAAAAGTTTGAGACCCCTAAAAGCATGTGGGAAATCAACAACAAAAGCTATAACATGGGTGAATCTTCTGATACATAAGCATTGGAAGTATATGGAGGAACTCGATCAAAGAAGGGTAACTCCAATAAAACTTTAGAGTATCAGAGACAATACTCTTTTAAAGATGAGCATGTGGTGACACTTTTTCACTTGCTCAACAAAAGCAACAAGCTCAAGTTGTCAAAGGCTAAACGTCTAGACGAAGTGGGACAAATGAATGATCCCAAATATTGTCTTTTCCATAGGATGGTTCATCATCCTACTTGCAGGTCCAATATCCTTAAGGACAAAATTCAAACGCTGATTGAAGCGGGTGTTTTGACTCTGAAGTCGAAACATAAAAAAGCCATATAAAAAGGCCACTGCCTAACTCCTATCCTGAAAGAGAGTCTGGAGGTAGTCAACTCTACTTCCAAAAGTCATGGGTCTTATCCCATAAACGGCTAAAGTAATGGGACTCAAGCTAGTCCAAAGCTAAAGGCAAGTCTTGCAATGTCTCTCACAGCAGATAATACCACACCAACAACTCCTATTAGCAGCTTTGAAGAGGAGACAACAGTCTCAACCGCTATTTGATAGCCGACAGGCACTAGGTCTGATAAATAATACTTGCGACAGTACAACCAGACCCCCGATGAGACATAACAGCCAACGACGTCGAGAAACGCCCAGGGGGTGGGAATATGTCATTCCACAAATCAAATAACGACAACCTTTTGTAGTAGAGACAGTCTACTCGAGTGGAACTTATTACCTAGCGAATTGAAACAGTGATACGCTCCTTATGCCAATCAACGATAAGTGCTATCCATGATCACGTTAACACTATACCTCTGATCAAAGAAGTATTATACATGATCATGTTAATATTACACCTCTAATCATTAAGTCGGACTCGTCTGACTGTTTCATCTCCTCAAGGAGTCCCTTACCATAGGTGGAATCAATTTCAACCATCTTTGCACTCTTCTTTGGGCAAATTAATTTGGCTTCACGACAATCTTGAATGAGTTGAATTCATCGAAAAAGGTTCGTGATGCATTCTTACAAGACCTTTCTAATGTTTCCAAATTTATGTTCAGATTCGATGATCAGCTGTAACTAGAGTCTTGATTATGATGAACAAAAGTGAAACTCCACGAGGAATCTCGACTTACTCGATAAATTCTGTAACGCCCCGATCCCAAGGATACGGAGACGTTATGACGACGTACATACGCGAGGTGAAAACACACTCACGTGTACGTTGAGCCTCAGTACAGGACATAGTCTCCATATACACAAGAGTTCCAGCAAGAAATAAGTACAAGAATACCTGCAGAAAGGGGTTAGGGATTGTATGACCGGGAAAGAGGGGGACAGTAAATTGCCGTAAAAGTTTTCCTTAAATCAAATGAAAAGGATTACAACAAGAACTGTTCCTTCCGGTTACAAGGGAGGGAGAATATTGAATCTTGAATTCCCCCTTTGTTTAAGGCTGGGTTCTTCGTGTGGCGGTGGAGAGTGAATCTTGTTCTCCGTTGACCAGATGACCGTCCTTCAGGGATCTCCTCTTCGGCCGGTAGAAAGAGTGACACAGCCCTGTCTACCAAAACTCTAAAAGAGAAGGTAGGCGAAAGCTAGTTCGTACGCAGCGAACTTGCTGAAGAGTTGATCTGCTTCTTCTCTCCTTCTGATTGCCGATTGCCGATTTCTCTGTCGCGCCGACCTCATAGTAAACGAGGCTATTTATAGAGGTCCTAGGGGTGAACGTGCCCCCTACAAACGCTCCACAATGAGGGCCAACTTCCCCGCTACATGGGCGGTAACTAACCCACGTGCCTGCTAAAGACACGCCACGATGGGGGCTGATTTCCCTTACGTGTGGGCAGTGATTGGTCCCTTAACCAAGGCGGTTATAACTGAGACGCGGGTGTCGCGCCTTGATGCTGAGACGCGGGTGTCAGGCCGACGCGCCTTGATGCTGAGACGCGGGTGTCAGGCCGACGCGCCTTGATGCTGAGACGCGGGTGTCGAGCCAACGCGCCTTGATGCTAAGACGCGGGTGTCGAGCCAACGCGCCTTGATGCTGAGACGCGGGTGTCAGGCCAACGCGTCTTGATGCTGAGACGCGGGTGATAGTCCCTCGCGTCTAGAGCTTGAAACTTTGCTTTTCAATGGCTTGTCCTCCAGTAACTTTTGGACAGCCTACAGAACCCCCTCCAAAGTTTTCGATTTTCTGTAGTTAACTGGGACGGATTTCGAAATACTTTGGACTCTAGCTGAATTCACCTTCATGGCTGGACTGTTGATGCTCCAGGTTCGATCTTATCTGAAGTTGGTCTTCGTGAGTGTACTGTTTGAACTCTTTGAAGCCACCAGAGTTGATCATGTTGAGTGTCTAGATGCACAGTCTAAACCTCCCCGATTGCTTTTAGTCTGTCACGGGTGTGCTTTAAGCCAGAAGTGGTTGGTCGTCTGCTTGCGTCAGTGTACTGTTGAACTGATTTTGCAGAAGCAGGAGGCCGAACGTAGGTTCTTTTCAAAAAGCCAAGATGGTACTGCTTTAAAGACGCGATTTCTGAAGGGTGCGTCCTTTGGCAATGGAAACGCGCCTGATCTTCTATGAGGCAGACGCGATGTTGGGCCCGCTGGGTCGGACGCGGACTTTGTAGAGAGACGCGACCTTCCGAATGCATTTATGGAGATGCTGACGGGGCATGTCCATCGAAGGGGTGTGTCCCTTGGGTGCGAATCTGTGCCGTGTGATGATTACGCCGCCAGCTGGCCTAGGGAACCGGCAGGATTTTACCTTTTGGCGCGCGGATTTCTCGGTTCATTAACTGAACCGCGCCACGTGTCAAATGATGACTCGCTGGGGAGTCGTGACGCATGATCTTCGCGAAGATTTGCTCCACGCGTCATGCGATGATTTGCTGCAGCTTTTATCGGGTCACACACCGCGTATCTTTGCGAATCCTTGTGCCTATAAAAGGCAACAGTCAGAGAGACCTCTTTTCTTCTCTAAACGCACTTGCTCAAGAGAGTTCTCTTCTTCCTCTGTTGAACTGTTCATCTCCATTACTGGATTTTTGAACTGTTCATCTCCTTTTTCTGGAATTAAAAAAATGGCACCCAAGACCAAGCCAACCGCCTCTTCTTCACGGGCGACTGCCGCCGAGGTCCACAGGGGCACTTCCTCAGCGCAGGATGTCGCTTTCCCAGGTATAATGTCTTTTGGGCGTGGATTTCGCCATTAACGGGAGCTCATAGAACCCTAAGAATCCTTAACACAAAATATAACTCGTGTTTGATTCTCAGGCGCGGTCTCAGACGCAGTCTTTGAGTTGATAATCGAGGCGCGGGTTTGGACCCTCTCGCCATTGGGTCCTGCATTTCGGATTCTTCACTTAGAATATTTCTAATTGTGAAGGGTTCAGACGCGGACTTGGTTTGCAGAACGCGGATTTGATCCTTACGTTCTGTTCCATTAGCTGCCGATTTTGATGAATCTGGCACTTGCGTCCAAGCAATTAGAAATCTGGGGGTGTGAAAGGAAGGGAGTTACCCTCCTTAACTTCTGGCGGTTGTGGTGATGGAAGGGTTAAGGTGGACAACTCCCTTCTTTTCGCACCTCAGAAGTGACATCAAGGACATTCCATGACCTTCTGGTGGTGGAGACGCGGATCCTGCAAGTCTGGACGCGGGTTTGATAATTCCTGCGTCCAGTATCTCTTCTGCGTTTGGACGCGGTTTCGCAGGTCTGGACGCGGATTTGATAATTCCTGCGTCCAGTATCTCTTCTGCGTTTGAACGCGGTTTCGCAGGTCTGGACGCGGATTTGATAATTCATGCGTCCAGTATCTCTTCTGCGTTTGAACGCGATTTCGCAGGTCTGGACGCGGATTTGATAATTCCTGCGTCCAGTACCTCTTCTGCGTCTGGGTTATGAACACTTAGCATTTAAGTATCTAACTAAGTGTCCTTTTCTTTCGCAGTGCCCCATCCTTCTGCCTCACTCGCCAAGACGCGCCACTTTGGACATGTAGGTGGTGCTGACCGGGACTTGACCTTTATGCTACGAAGGACTGTCCCTGTGACTGCTGACCAGTCGCAGGATCGCAGGGAGAAGCTCTCTAATGTTGACATGAGAACTCTTCGGGTACTTATGACCGATGCAGCATTCACAACGGATGATCACGTCAAGCTGGAGAAGCCTGCCTTCTTCTTCGGAGATCGTATCGACGACGGCGGCTATCGTGTGTATGACGGAACTTATAAATGGCTCCGTCAGATAAAGGGTGAAAGATTCTTTCTTCCGGACATGGAGAGGATGTTCCCGCTGTCCTACTTACAGCACATGTCCGTCCCTCGGAAGATGGAATGGGACCTTTCTCGATACGTCCCTGAGATTACTCTCGGTGATTTGGGTTCCCATAAAGTACACCGTCATGATAGCCATGACAGGTCGGTTCTCGGCCTTTTCCCTGGGTCGCGCAAGTCGAGGTTCCGGTTGGAGAGATACCACAACTTGGCACTACCTTCCTCAACTCGTTCATGGAAGCGGAGGGTGATTATCCGGTCAGTTTCCGTCCGCCCGGGTGGGTCCATTCCACGGAGAACTACTGGTGGGGCAGGATGGTGGGTTTCGTCCTCACCGATCTTGGGGATCTGCTAAAGCGTGTGGGACTGTACCCGGCGGTCAGGGCCGTACAGTGGGGTGTCCCACCAGGCTTTCATAACTTTTTCGGGGTCCTGGAGCGCTACAATCCTCTGACGGGGACATTCTTTACCCCGGTCGGAGAGATGGGCCTTGCACTGCACGAGCAACATGAGGTCTCGGGGCTGGCAACAGGGGACATTCCCTATGAGGAATATGTCCCGACCACTGAGGAGCTCCACCTCCTGAAGAAAGAGTTTCCTCGGGTGTACGAGACTTACTGGGAAGTGATGTGTCACTTCCACATTTGCGGTCAGCTAACCTCCTGGAGGGCGCAGGGAGTCAAGCAACTGTCTTGGGCCAGTTACTTATTCAACGGTGTCAATCATAAAGACAATCCGATAACCCGACTGGCTCCCAGTTCTGACGAGGAGATTGAAGACAGGATCACCCAGGCTCCTGAAGGCTTCTACACCACAGTTTCGAACGAGGACGGTTTCGATCCTGACCTAGTTTTTGAAAGCTTCCACCATCAAGCCCGGACCCCTATCTCCGATAGGGCACTGTTGGCAGGCTTCTTGATGCTGTGGCTGAAGCGTTGTGTGGTGCCCACGCTGCCACATGAAGCTATTGTTGCTGACGTGGTGTACCCGGCGGTGCTCCTGGCTCATGGCAACCCTATAGCCCTTCTCCCGGCCGTGGCGGCTGGCATTCAAAGCGGGTTGCGGGCGCTAACCAAGAGTTTCTGCGAGGCGCCGAAAACTGTCGACTCCCACGGCAAGCCGTGTGTTGACTCAAAGGGGAATCCGACGGTGAAGCGCCCCAACCCTCGGATCGAGCTGCCTTATACGTACCTCATGGCTTGGTACGTGATGCACTGCCCTTCTCTGATGACGGCAGTGCGTTGGAGGGAGAGTTCTGTCCCTTTTGTACAGCGGTTGGAGGATTCGAGCTGGCGTGATCTTTATATATATTACATCCGAAAGCGACTTTCAGATCCTGCGAATTACCAGCTCCATCGCTGCTTCCCCGAGATCTCTGGTGCATCTTTCGGGGATCTATTTACTGATTCCGCGGGCCCAGATGGCTTCACAAGGTTGTCCGCGAGAGTCTTCTGGTGGTTGATCAAATATTCGGCCCGGATATGTGCTTTTCCGGCAAGGGACTTCATGCACTATCGAGCCGTACATGCCGAATCGTTTCGCTCGACAATTCGGCTACGATCAACTGTACGTCGGGAATCCCAATGCTCGACTTGCCTTCGAAGGGAACTTGTTCGAAGGTGCTCGGGCTTGGTACTACAGTGTGGCCGGAGGGACGGGAGCAACTTTCCGTCTACCTATCGAGGGGTCCAAGTGCCGTATGAGCTTCAGCTTCTGCACTTGGTATTTTCAAGCCATCCAGACATCAGACTTTGTTCCGGCGTCTTCATGTATTGAGAGCATCAATGCAAACCTCGAGGCAAGGTCAGAGTCTGGTAAACACTCGAAACTCACCGACCAGTACCTGAAGGCCCAGAAGGAGGTCGGGAGAAGATCAGGAAGGGAGCCACAAGCAATAAGGGCGGAACCGCGACCAACAAGGGAGGAGCCGCAAGCAGCAAGGGCGGAGCCACGAGCGACAAAGACTCGACAGGTGGTAAGCAAGCGTCGTCAGCGCTCTGCTTCAACTGCTGAACCTGCTCCCAAGAAGGTTCGGAGAAACTTGACAACCGAAGTCTCCCGATCCGAAGACGTCCCTGCTGTCGTTGAGGTACCGAGGGAAGAAGATATACCTGAAGAGGATGTTCCTTTAGTCCGTGCCCCTAGGTCGAGCAGATAGAGGAAGGGGAGCTCGTTGATAGAGCCACCACCGCGGACGAGGATGAGCAGCTAGAGGTCGACATCATGAGTGGAGGAGATGTCGATATTCCGGGGATTTCAGTTCAACCCGGATTTTTACTTGCTCTTGAAGGGAGAGATGAGGCACAGCAACCTGGGTCACCTTGTGTCTTCATTTCCAGTCCTCGGGCAGTTGACCCTAGTCCTACCACTGGGGTAATTGGTGGCAAGGCTCCAGCTGCAGAAGTCTCGCGCGGGGCGCTATCGTCTTCCTCACTCTCAGGGGAAAGCGATTTTGAAGACGAGGTCGACTACGACGATGAACCCGCTCTTCCTGATCCGAGTAAGTTCTCCCACATCTCAGAGGAAGAAATATACGGGGGTGAGCCATCAACGGTATCACAGCTGGTGATTACTCCCACTGAAGGTACTCTTTTCACCTTTTGACCTAATTTCCCTTTTCATTTTGAAGAGGATGTTTTAACATTCTTATTTTATGCTGCAGGGTTGGCCGGGGACATTGAAGCTGTGATCTCCTCGCATATCGAGGAGACGGTAAAAGAGCTGACCCAGTCCGAAAGAGTCGAGGCTTCAGTTGCCGAGATAACTCCAGAGAGGGCAACTACTGAAATTGGGGAGCCTTCGATTTTGCCGGAAGAGGAGGCAACCCCTAAGGCTGGGGAAGAACCTACTTCGCAGGGTGAAGCCAGGGATACTTCCACTCCGCAGGATTCGCCCAAGGATTCGACATCTCTGGACCTCCCAGAGGTTGCGCTTACTACTCCATCATTAGCTGTGGAGGCTCCTGCAGCGATAACACTTCCGGAAGCGCCAGTGGCCAGTCTCGCTCTTGCCGTATCGCCGGTCAGCACGACTCTTGCGCAAAAAGGGCCGGCTTGCACCCCTTTCTTTATGATAGAAAGGGGGTCGGGGAGCACCTCGGGTGATGACACTATGGATTTCCTGACACGCAAAACGGTGCAGCAATTCCTTGACGTGATGCGATCGTGCATCGATTTTATCCTGTCTGGGCGTAGCTCTTTTGACTTTGCCCAGACGTTTCTTGGAAACATGGCCGGTAACATCGAATTAACCGGAGGCTCCTCGCTTGCCAAGTCGTGTATGCTGTTGGTGGAGCGATTGGGAAGTGACCTGAAAGAGCTGAAGTCTTTGGACAATGCTAGTTCTTCACAAGAAGCCCAGGTCATTTTGACTAGGCTCCTCGCCACCCAGGAACAAGAGCGACAGGAGGTGAAAGCACAAGTTGCTGAAGAGGTCCGCAATCTCGAGCGTTCCCAAGCTGAATGTCAAAAACTGGCTGACGATTCAATGGAATTCGAGTTCATCCGGCAAAACGCAGAGCTCGCCATTACCAATTCTCGGTCTGCCATCGCTAAGGCGGAAGCCATGATCGCGGATAATGAGAAGACGCTTGCCACCGTCCGGAAGAGGCTGGAGGAGCAACAAGCTGCGAAGGCACGAGCTGAAGAAAGCTAGACCCTTCATTCCTCCAGGTTGGAATCTCTGCGAGCACAGCTGGCTGCAAAACCCTTTTTATCTGAAGAGGAGCTGCGGGTCCAAGCCATGATGGAGGCTGAGAAGGCACGTCAGCACGAGATGCATCGTCTCAGGGAGCGCATCCGTTCTTTGCCGGATCAAGACTTTTAGCCTTTTGCCCTTCTTCCCTTTTTTTTTTCTTAAAGAAGAGGACACTCTACTAGAGTGTTTGTATCCACTTTTACTATTTTCGATATAATAAAATTTTTTTGAAGTTTTTGTCCCATCTTCTTTGTTTAGCTGTGGATGAATTCAACTTCCTGATCACTGGCTGTGAATACTGAACTTAGGTAAGACTAAGTTCTTTCAATGAGACGCGGCGTCGAGCTTGATGAGCGCGGCATTGATCCATAGAGTGAGACACGGTCATCCGTCCATAGGAGCTCAGACTTCACTGAGACGCAGCGTCAATCCATAGGGAGACGCGGTCATCAGTTCATAAGAACTCAGATAGAACTAAGTCCTTTGAGACGCGGCATTGATCCGTGGGGACAAACGCGGCTTTGAGTAACGCAAATTTGTCCTGTCAATGAAGACGCGACTTGAGCGGATGCGAGGGATGCAGCCTTGCGTATTTTCCACTAATCTCAGAATGGACTAAGTGTTTTCCCTTAGAAAGGGCCCCGTTTGCTGAAGGGACGCGACTTTGAGTCACGTGGACGCTCCTTTAAAACGCAGGTGAACGCCTTCCAATTGGAGAAAGGTGACGCAGATTCTTGGACGCGGCTTTCCCATCCGCGTTCAATGCAGCCGGACGCGGCATTCCTATCTGCATTTAATGCAGCCTGACTTAAAGATTTTCAGAGATCTTTGACCGTCAAGTCTTCGCTGACGATTGGGAAACCGGGTCATCCGTTGTTTCCCGAAGCAGTTGTCCACGCGTCGGTTTTCCATTGGGCTTGGGCGTTAATGCCCTTTAATGCAAAACCGGCGCTGACGGTTTGAGATCAGCGCCTGCGATGCTTCCCGAAGCGATGTTCCACGCGTCAGCCTCCCGTTGGGTTTTGGCGGTCGTGCGGTCATTAAGGCCAGCGGTTTTAATTAATGAACCATTAATGACCGTTATCAGGAGTTGCCTATAAATAGGACTCACCCCCTTTCTTTAACAGCGGCTGCTTAGACCGTGCTCTGTTTGAGAACGAGTACTCTGAGGGACTCTGCCTTCTCCCTTCAAGGACCCTATCAGGGGTTTGCCTCCATGGATGAAGGTGCCTTTGTGGATGAAGATGACCCAGAGCTTTCATGCTTCTGTTTGGTCTCTTCAATGGATTATCACTGTCAAGTGATTTCAATGGCTGGAAGCGTCTCTTTGAGCACTTTTTACATCCGCGTTTCAACGCAGATAGTTCAACTCTTAACAGGGGCTTCTGCGGGTATGCCCTGCCCACTTACCATGACATTTTAGATCCAATCAAGTTTGAATTTCAGTATGCCCCTTAAAGAGATATCATCTGGACCTTCTTGTGAAGTTGTGGTTGGTGCATTCCTTCTGGAATTTGTGCCGCCGACTTAAACTTCCTTGGACGCGAGTATAGAAGTCTTTAGTGCTTGGCCGCGGCTTTACTCATGAAGCTCGCGTTTTAAGGCCACTGACTTGGATGAATTCCAACTCGGGTTGAAGGCTTCAGACCCGAATCTTACAACTCCTGTTCCTCCAACAGAGAGATGGCAGTTTTCGGCGTCTGAGTCTTATCGAGTCTCGTAGATGCAAATCTTAGACTGCATTTGAATCCTGTGTGTGCGTCTGCAGTCATCGCGGGGATTTGGTTTGCTGCGCGGACCATTCCCGCGTCCGCAGTCTTTGACAATTCGTTGCGCAGATGATTCCCGCGTCTGCAGTCTTTGACAATAGCCGCGTCTGTGACTTAGTTTTTCTTCTGTCGAAGTGTACTAAGCTCTGAATTGTCTGATTCCCTGTTTGCTTTTTTTTTTTTTTTGCAGGTAGGCTTGGTCATCCTTCTTCATGTTCGCTAAGTCCGTGGGAGAATATATCGGACGGCGAACTTGTTCGATGTTCGTCCACAAGGGAATATATTATGGTCCTCGTCGTCCACAAGGGAATATATTATGTCCCTGACGAGGAATCGACTCTCGCTAAGGTCTCTTCAGATCCACTGCACCAATCATGCCTGCTGGCAAGAGATGGTCAGGGTAAGTATGGCGGCGAGGAGGTTACGGTGGACACGGCGGCAGGTAGGATCCTCTTCCTCTCCCACCCCAGAAGTAACATCAAGGACTCCTCATATCTGCTGGATGGTCTGCTGGGGGAAGAGATGTTCATAAACGAAGGGTTGCCGGACTTTCTGCTTCCACCGGACCTCAAGAACACCATTGCTCTTAGCTTAGTCAGCTAGGGCTCTTTCGATGTTTACATCATGCATCGTGGTGTAACCAGCTTCTATTGTAGCCACAAAACATCGCGCACTTGGAATCAGACGCGGCTTTAAGGAGTAAGTGCAACTCTGAGAGGGAGAGGGACTTCTTTGTACTCCTTAATTGTAACACTCCATCTTATTGTAAGAGAGCGTTTTGACTGTAACACTCAATCTTATTGTATAAGAGAGCGTTTTTTTTTGTGTATCACTTTCATGTACCTGGAAATAAATAAAAGTGACACTTCTCTTTTTTCCTCTTTCATTGTCTTGAACTTTTTGTCTTCAGTTAGACGCATAGAAGCAAAGAGACTTTGACTTTGTCAAAATTATGATGAAAATACTATCAGAGGTGTAATATTAACTTGACAGAGGTGAAATTTTTGATGGACCTGCCACTTTATAAGAGAAAGTGACAAGTAGAATTGGTACCCCCAGGGAGGGTGAACTTTTATCAAATGTTTGGGATTAACTTGATTGAGCTCAACTGGGGATTTGATAGAAACACTGTTGATGGTGTAGTATTAACCTAACAATGTTTTTTAGGTAGACTTGTTATTCTGTTGAAGGGAATAACAAGTGGGGCTAGACTCGTGGGAAATCTAGGAAAGTTTGTTACCGTCAGAGGTGTGATATTAACTTAACGGGTTGGAAGTGGTCTTGCAGAAGTGTAATGTTAACTTGACAAGGATGTGAGTCAGAGGTGTGATATTAACTTAACTCAGAAGTGCCACTGTCATAGGTATAATGTTTAACTTGACAGTGAGGGGAACGCTAGAGGTGTAATGTTGAACTTAGCATTGGTCATCTCGGCTTGCATAAGGAAGTCCGAGGGAAAGTCATGGCCATAGGTGTATTGTTGAACTTAGCAATGACTTGGATGCTAGAGGTGTGGTGTTAACTTAGCATCATCCATTTCAGCTTCGGTGTGGAAGTCTGAAGAAAAGTGACTGTCAGAGGTGTAATATTAAACCTGGCAGAAACTTGATTGCTGTTTAGAGGTGTGGTGTTAAACTTTAACAGTAATTTGTCAGAGGTGTGATATTAACTTGACAAAGATTGACTCATGATAAGAGTAATTTGAGGACCTGTCATTCTATTGGTGAGAATTGACAAGTGAAAATTTTGAAGTGCCAGAGGTATAGTATTAACTTGGCGAATTTGAAATTTTGATACTCTGTGTAGAGTTGACAAGCAAAATTTGTACTCGACCAGGAATATTGAAAAGTTTTCATTACCAGAGGTATATTGTTAACTTAGTAATGGTTGTATTTTGTAGACCTACCATTCTATGGATGAGAATTGGTAGGGGATTTTGGAGGAAAGAGTGGAGCCAAGTCCACTTTAAGATTTTTAGCAAACCCTCAGCTATCAACGGATTTGAGGTGCCTTTACCAACTACCATTTGAGTTGGGCTAGCCATGCTATTCCCCTCAGCATGATGAGTTGCCGAAGACTTATGTTAGACTTAAAAGCCAACATTTTCCTCTATCCTTAGCCGTCGGGGGCGTCGGATCAAATGGGAACGTGTCCCTTAGGATTTTTAGCAAATCCTCAGCTGTCAACGGGTTTGAGGTGCCTTTACCAACTACCGTTTGAGTTGGGCTAGCCATGCTATTCCCCTCAGCATGATGAGTTGTCGAAGACTTATGTTGGATTTAGAAGCCAACATTTTCTTCTATCCTTAGCAGTCGGGGGCGTCGGATGTTAATGAAGAAGCTCTTCTTGTTTTGATCAGAGGTGTATTTTTAACTTGATCAGCGGGAGAATACCATTTAAGGATAGTATTTCTTCAGAAACCTGCCATTGATCGGCATCATGAGTGTATCGCCATTCGGGGTTATGAGGTGATATGACCCATTTGAGTAGACTGACTTTACTACAAATGGTCCTTCCCATTTGGGTTGGAATTTTCCTTTTGTCTTGTGCGTCATTACCATGGGTCTTCTGACGGCTAAGACAAGATCGCCTTTCTTGAAAGTTCGCACTTTAACTTTCTTGTTGAAGGCTCTGGTAATTCGAGCTTGGTAGAGCTCGATTTGTTGCTGGGCCTGCAGACGCTTATCATCTAAGGCCTCCAGTTCTTGGAGTCGCTGTCGATGCTTCTCCTCGGTTGTCATCTTCGCTGTCAAGGCGACGCGTAGAGATGGAATTTGGATCTCTAATGGGAGCACAGCTTCGCACCCATAGACCAAAGAAAATGGAGTAGCTTTAGTTGGGGTTCGCACAGTTGTGCGGTAAGCCCATAAGCATTCGCCCAACTTGTCGTCCCAATCTCGTTGACTTTTCGAGATGAACTTCTTGAGAAGCTTGCCAATAGTCTTATTGAAAGCTTCTGCGAGGCCATTAGCGGCAGGATAGTATGCCGTTGAGGACACACTCTGGATTCTGAACTTGGCACAGAATCTCTGAAAAGCCTGGCTAATGAACTGGGGCCCATTGTCGTGGACAATTTGCCGAGGTACACCGAAACGGTAAATAACGTGGTGTTTCACGAATTTGATCACGTTCGACGATTTGACCTCCTTCAAAGGGATGGCTTCGGCCCATTTGGAGAAATAATCGGTTATTGCCAAAATGAACCGATGTCCTTTTGATGATGGTGGGCTGATAGGACCAACCACGTCCATGCCCCACATTTCAAATGGCCAGGTAGAGGCCGTAGAGTGGAGGTACCCTGGTGCTTGATGGATGAAATCGCCGTGCACTTGGCAGGCGTGACATCTCTTGGCATAAGTGACGGCATCGGCAATCATCTTGGGCCAGTAGTAACCCAATCTTTGGAGTCGATGTGCCAGTTTTGGGCTAGGTTGATGGGCTCCACACATGCCGTCGTGGGCTTCTTTCAATACCTCTTGAGCCTCCTTCGGTGAGAGGCACCGGAGTAAGATCCCGTCATGCGATCGACGATACAATGTTTGTGTAATCGCATTATAATAGAATTTGGGGGCTTTCCTTCGAATGGCAGCCGCCTCTTTGGTGTCTTCAGGCAGGATGTCGTATAAGACGTAGTCGATATAGGGGAATCGCCAGTCTTTAAGCTCTGGACCGGTTGATGCTTCAAGTGCTTCTTCGCGGTGACGACCTCCCGTTGACTCCTGATAATCCTCGAGAGCATTTCTCGGGCAATACAGGTCGTGGCTGTAGACGAATATCTTCTCCATTACTCCAGCTGGAAGAGCTAAGGAGGCAGCCAGGGATGCGAGTGCATCTGCGTGCGCATTTTGCCTGCGCGGTACATGGTCGATGTAGAAGCTTGCAAACCCCTCGGCCATGCGGATAGTCGCGTTGTAATAGGGTACTAAGTCTTCATGTCTGACTTCGTACTCCCCGCGAACTTGGCTGACGATGAGCTTGGAGTCGCCGTATGCCTCGAGATTTTTAACGCCAATCTCATCGGCGAATTGCATCCCAATCAAAAGAGCGTTGTACTCCGCCACATTGTTGGAACAAGGCTCAGTTAATGAGACAGCTCGGGGAATCACATAATTTTGTGGGGATACGAGTACTACCCCTACCCCTGCTACTAAGTGTCCCTTCGGGCTTGTTCTTGATGCACCGTCGAAGAAGAGTTGCCAGACTTGACTTTCGAACGATGTCTGAGTCAGGCAGACTTCAGCAACTTCATCTGGGAGATCCTCGTAGACTTTGGCTGCCCTCGGATCTGGGTGCTCAGCTAGGAAATCTGCGACTGCTTGTCCCTTAATGGCCTTTGTGGTAAAAAGCGCATCTCATATTGGGAGAGCAATATAGCCCATTTTGCCAGTCGGCCATTTAGCGATGAAGGTTTAGTCATAAGTAACCTCAGGGGATTGACTTTTGATATGACGTTTATAGTTTGGCCTACCAGATAGTGTCGCATTTTCTGGATAGCGAACACCAGTGCCAAACATTCCTTCTCGATCGGGTTATACCGGTGTTCGGCTCCGATCATTGTTCTACTCAGATAGTAGATTGCTTGCTCACGTCCCTGATCGTCATTCTGAGCTAGTAGAGCTCCCAAAGAATGATCCATTGCTCGGACGTACACCAGAAACGGCTTTCCGGCTACTGGAGCTGCAAGGACTGGTGGTTAGGTTAGGTATTGCTTGATTTCCTCAAACGCTTGTTGGCAAACATTATCCCAAGTGAATGAGACACCCTTCTTCATCAGCTTAGCGAAAGGTTGGCATCTTCCGGAAAGGTTTGAGATGAACCTGCGGATGTACGCCAATCGTCCTTGTAATCCTCAGAGTTCTTTGAGATTTCTCGGAGGTTGCATCTCCTGGATAGCGCGAACCTTTTCCGGGTCCAAGTGAATTCCGGTGGATGTTACAATAAATCCTAAGAATTTGCCACTGGCCACCCCCAGGAAGGACTTTGTAGGATTCGTCTTCAATTGATGAGCCCGCATGATGTCGAAGACCACCTTCAGGTCTGCTATGTGATCACCTTTAGTGCGGCTTTTTACCGCGATGTCATCAACATAACATTCCACCGTTTTGCGTATTTGCTGATGGAAAATGGCGTTCATGGCCCTTTGGTATGTTGCCCCTGCATTTTTCAGTCCGAAGGGCATGACGGTGTAGCAATATACCCCTAGAGGTGTCCTGAAGGAAGTATGCTTTTCGTCATCAGGATACATTTTGATTTGATTGTATCCTGAGAATCCATCCATGAAGGACATTCGTTCGAATCCACAAGTATTGTCAATCATGACATCTGTGATTGGCAATGGGAATTCGTCTTTGGGACAAGCCTCGTTTAGATCACGGAAGTCGATGCAGATCCGGATCTTCCCGTTCTTCTTGGCAACTGGGACAATGTTGGCTACCCAGTCGGGATGTTGTTCTTCCCTGATGAAGCCAGAATCAATAAGTTTTCTGACTTCTGATTGAATTGCCTCCATTATTTCTGGACGGAACCGTCGCTGCTGTTGTTTGACAGGTTTCACGTCCGGATTGATGTTGAGGCGGTGCATAGCCACTTGGGATCAAGTCCCGGCATGTCCTCGTAATTCCAGGCGAAGACGTCTATATACTCTTGTACAAGAGATATTAGATCTTTCTTCTCTGAAGGTGACAGGCCGTCACTTATGAAGATGGGCTTAGGGTTAGCCTCATCTCCTAGGTTGATCTGAACAACCTTGTCTTCTGTGGGTGGCTCGCGCTGTTCAAAGCGGGTATCCCAAAGAGCATTTAAATGTTTGATCCAAGGATCTGTATCGGATTGGATCATTTCTTCATTTCCATCTTCCAGGTGGCTTGCCGAAACCATGTTCACTGAAAGTTCCTTGAAGATGTTGCCGACACTGACATCTGACTCCCAAGATGATGTGTCTGACGAGTAATCGTTGCTCGACGATTCTTGATAATCGGAGGCTGATGGAACCGGAGTTGATACATAGCCCAACCCCCGGCGTGTCCGATGATAATAATCGGGGGCTTTCCCTTTTGGCACAAAGGATTGAGGCAACGTCCTCCTTCCTTTGCCGAAGTTCAACCCGGGTTTGTTAGTCAGGTCGTAGCCCATGGATCTCATTATTTTGAGCGCTTTTGGTTCGTAATGACCGAACTGAGGGGATTCTTCCTCGCCTTCCGATTCGTCGCGGGGCGTTGGTTCAGACGAGATTCGTCCAAAAAGAATTGGTTTTTGGCCTTTCCGTCTTGCTGGAACCATAAATATAGATTCTTGCGCATTACCATTGTCTTGGTATGTCTCGAAGGACGATTTCACTGGTACATGTAATGATGTCAAGGCACCCATTGCCGACCAGAGATCGTCATCTATATCAGTGCTAATATCTGACGGTATTGAATCAGAAGCACACACAGAAAAATACGCAAAATCTAAATCTTCATTAATATACCAACCGCCTACATCATCGGTGATATTATCGACATCGAGCTTATTAGTGCCCGTTACAAGTGGTTCTAATTCCCACAGGCACTCTTCCTTCTCAGGCTCAATGTCAGCCTCATTACCAGAGTCTGGCTCCTCTGGTTGTGGGGCTTCATCCGTCTCCACCGGATCTTGGTACAGCAAAGAGTCGGTGAAATAATTCTCAACCCCTTTGAATGGATGCCTTTCGGCGATCAACGTCTGCACCTTTCCACTCCCGTCAATGTACTTCATGACTTGGTGGAGAGTGGAGGGAACGATGGAGTTGCGGTGGATCCACGGTCGTCCCAGCAATAGATTGTAGGAAGTGTCGGCGTCGATGATGTAGCATGTCACTTCCGACTTGAGACTTCCAATCTGACACCTGAGCTTAATCTTCCCCATCGGACGGGTCTGGTTGGCATTGAACCCATAGATAGTTGTCTGGGTGGGGCTCAAACGATGGGTAGGAATGCCGAGATGTTGCATGACCCGGCGGGGCATGATGCTCAACGCGGACCCTGGGTCTACCTGGATGCGGTTCACCTCGGACGATCCAATATACCCTGTGAAGTACAGGGGTCGATCATGCTTCCCTTTCACCTGCATATCATCTGTCGTGAAGTTGATGCAAGGGGCATTCTGGGAGGTGTGGAGGCAATCCTCTACATCTTCCTCCTTCGGCACCTGGGTCATAAAGACCTCAGCATTTGCCAGAGCTTCTTGCAGAGCTTCCCTGGTCGACTTTGATAGTCTAAGAAGTTCATACAAGGTAATGCGTGCCGGAATGTTGGCCAACTGAGCCAGGACATCAAAGCGGTAAGGTGTCGTAGAACCTTCCGCGATGCCCTTCTGAAGGGCTCGACAAAATCGGGTTGCCTTCTGCTTCTCCACGGGTGGCTTTGTGGAGGGCCTGACTGGCTCCGAAGTTGGTTGTGGAGGGGCTACTGCCGTCTCGTCGTACTGTTTCAAGTACGCCTGACCTGAACGGGTTCCCGCCATTGGTTGGTTGGGCTCTGCGGCCAAGACTATCGTTTCCTCCTCTGAGTCGGTCAGTGAAGGGATATCAGTCTCCGCTTCTCGGGAGGAGGCACCCACTACATTGCAGGATGAGGCTTTTGCCTTGCCTTTGGATTTCCTGTTGGTCACAGTAGTCCATTGTTGCTCATTGACAAGGTCAGGGTGGACCCACATAATTTCCCCTTGAGGCGTAGGGACGGGTACCAGGCCTTTCTCATGCTGCTGGTGAGGGTCTGTGTTGACCACTCTCAGCTCTCCTTTTGGAATAGGAGTTACCCCCGCAGGCGTTGGAGGTTGTCTCCCGAACTGGAGAACCGACGTCACATTAGCCGTCACCTTCTTCTGCTCTGGTCGGAGCTTTAACACCTCCGCATCAATCAGAGCCTGAAGGATGTCCTTGAAGACATAGCAGCTTTTGGTGGGGTGTCCCAACATCCTGTGATACATGCAGTAGTTGGGATTGTCGGTCTTGCCGACCTCCTCCAGGCGTCGAGCTTCAGGGAGCTTCAGTCGGTTGCTCTTGTTGAGTAGTTTAAAGAGCGAATCGACATGTTCCTCCTTGAAGGAATATTGCTTGTTGGCGCGTGGCTGGCTTGAAGAGCCACTCGCCTTGCCTGATTGAGGTTTGGCGGGAGATTTGGTCTCCGTTGCCAAATTATCCTTCTGCTTTGTTTGGAGGGATGTGTCCGGCGCACGCCTTGTCGACCTTTCCGGCCTAGGCTTACCTTCCTCCGCTCTGACGCGGGCGACAATCTCCTCAGCCTGTTCACCTTGTTGGACCAATTGCTTCCAGGTGCGGCTTTCAGCAACTCCTATTTGAGTAAGGAGTGAGGTTTGGAGATTGTGGCGGCATGTTTCCACCAGGGTGGCCTGGGTCATACCGCTTGGACACCTGAGTGCCATGTTCCGAAATCTTTCCATGAAGGATTTGACGGACTCCCCTTTTTGCGGTTTGGTAGCCAAAAGGGTTGGCATTGTGACTTCGGAATCATCCTCGAAGAAGCGTGTTAAAAAGAGCTTCTCCAAATCGCCCCAGTTCTTGATAGAACCTTCTGGGAGCTTCATAAACCATTCAAAGGCCAATCCTTTCAGGGTGCCAATGAACAGGCGTGCCAGGATGGCGTCATTATCTACTACATTCCCAGTTTGGGATTTGAAGTAGTAGATGTGCTGGTTGGGTGACCCCTTCCCATCAAAGGCTTGAAGAGTTGGAGCTTTGAACTTGGGTGGGTACGGAACCAAGTCCCATTCAGCCGGGTAGGGCCGGACCACTCCTACTTCTTGGAGGTCTTTGCGATTGGCAAGGGCCTCGAGGCGTCGCTCCAGTTGACTCATTCTTTTAACATGAGCCTTTCCCTGGTCTTGGTCGCCTTTTACTTGCGACGAGGACTTGGACGAGCCGGAAGTAGATTGCCGCGTCTCCTCAGAAGGTTCGGAAGATGAGCTTTCTCCCTTCTTCCCTTTGCCCTTTGACTTTTTAAGAGGGGACCTCCTTCTGTCTTCGAGCAGCTGTGCAATCGCCTGCTTGAGGGAGTTGATAGATTCCTGTTGAGCAAGAATCATATCCATTTGTGCCTTCTGGATCTGCTCCAAACGTTTAGTCGTCTCCTCAGGAGCGCCTGTCATGTAGGCGGAGGTCTCCTTCTCGACGGAAGAGTTTGAAGCCCTTGATTCCGCTACGGCGGAGTGAGAATCATTAATGCCATGGGCTAAGGCATTATAGTCAATTGGGGGAATGGCCCCAGTCCGGGTGCGAGTGTGTCGATACACCCCTTCCGGTTCAGAGTCAGACTCGGAGTCGTCTGAGCTGACTGCAAGTTGTTTTCCCTTGCTCCTGCTTGTCATATTCGCAGCGAGTTCCGGGTACTCAACGTCAGAGAAGGTTCTCCTTCTGTGGGAGCGTCTTCTTTTAGCTGACAGAGGAATCAGGGTCAGCTGTCTGACTAAAGACTGCTGGTGTACGCCTGATCCGCAACGGCACTCAGAGAGCATATGGATGAGCCGTTGGCAGCAACACGACGAAGTGGCCTGATTGGCACTTCTTTTCTTCGTCAGATAATCGCTCAAATCCATGGGAGGGGGATTGAAAAGATTAGCCTCGTAACGTCGAAGACGGGAGGCATCCATGTGCTGCACAGCCTGGACGCAGGCTTCAGGGACGCGGTTCTCGCGACGCGGCTGTGTAACGCGCGTCCGGCGTCTCTGCTGAGATGAAACGCGAGTCTCGCGTTGCTGCCAGGTGCGTCTGGGCAGAGACACTTGAGAGAGGATGGGCTGCTGGGCCCCACGCCTATGGGCTCGTGCCTCTTGCGCTTGATGAGGCGCAGAGGTCTCACCTTGGCGTTTGATGAGTTGGTCCTCGGAGGTCCTAACTGAAGGAATCTCACGTTTGGGACGCCAAACGCGGACTTCACGTACTGGACGCGGCGCGGGCAAGGTGCGAGATTGTACGTCGCGTCTAGCTTCAGTTGGACAACCAATGGTTCCAACTTGCAGCTGACGCGCACGTCTCCTCTGTCAACGCTCAGCGTTTCAATTGCGTCGAGGAGGTAGAGAGAGACCAACAACATCCTGATGTTGAACATCAGGGACTTTAACCACGCGGGTCTCCTGAGAGACGCTGACGCGGGTGTCTTGTGCGACGCAGTTGGTCGCAAAGGCAGATGTGCTTGGGACCACGCGGGCCTTCTGAGAGGCGTTGGCGCGGGTACCTTGCTTGGCACAGTCGGCAGCAGGGGAGCTCGAGAAAGCCACAGATTGGGCCTCGAGGCCATTCCCCGTCGAGACCCTGCGACAGCCGCGGGTCTTTGGGCTCTTGGAGCCAGAAGAGAGGAACTTTTCGTATTTCGCCTGGTCGAACTCGACAACGAGCGATTCGACCATCTTCCCCTTATAGTAGACGTCATCTTGCGCCACTATTTGCTCCTCAGTGACAAACGTAGTCCCCAGCGGAGTCGCCATCTCTTGTATGACCCGGGAAAGAGGGGGACAGTAAATTGCCGTAAAAGTTTTCCTTAAATCAAATGAAAAGGATTACAACAAGAACTGTTCCTTCTGGTTACAAGGGAGGGAGAATATTGAATCTTGAATTCCCCCTTTGTTTAAGGCTGGGTTCTTCGTGTGGCGGTGGAGAGTGAATCTTGTTCTCCGTTGACCAGATGACCGTCCTTCAGGGATCTCCTCTTCGGCCGGTAGAAAGAGTGACACAGCCCTGTCTACCAAAACTCTAAAAGAGAAGGTAGGAGAAAGCTAGTTCGTACGCAGCGAACTTGCTGAAGAGTTGATCTGCTTCTTCTCTCCTTCTGATTGCCGATTGCCGATTTCTCTGTCGCGCCGACCTCATAGTAAACGAGGCTATTTATAGAGGTCCTAGGGGTGAACGTGCCCTCTACAAACGCTCCACGATGAGGGCCAACTTCCCCGCTACATGGGCGGTAACTAACCCACGTGCCTGCTAAAGACACGCCACGATGGGGGCTGATTTCCCTTACGTGTGGGCAGTGATTGGTCCCTTAACCAAGGCGGTTATAACTGAGACGTGGGTATCGCGCCTTGATGCTGAGACGCGGGTGTCAGGCCGACGCGCCTTGATGCTGAGACGCGGGTGTCAGGCCGACGCGCCTTGATGCTGAGACGCGGGTGTCGAGCCAACGCGCCTTGATGCTGAGACGCGGGTGTCGAGCCAACGCGCCTTGATGCTGAGACGCGGGTGTCAGGCCAACGCGCCTTGATGCTGAGACGCGGGTGATAGTCCCTCGCGTCTAGAGCTTGAAACTTTGCTTTTCAATGGCTTGTCCTCCAGTAACTTTTGGACAGCCTACAGGGATCATGACAGATATAAAAACAGGGATAAATAAGATAACAGAAAGAAATCACTAAGATACCTATGAATAATCTCGATGAAGAATCTCCTATGTGACGCCAAGGCACTATCTGATGATACGGTAACTCGGATCTCCAACTGAGCACGCAAACCCATGGTCGTCAGAAAGCGACCTAGTGAGTGGTAAAATGAAGGAGGCAGTAATAGATACAATAGTAATACAAGCACGATAATAATATATATACTACAAGATGTGGTAATAGTGATACCATATAATAAGCATATAAGAAGCAGTAGAAATACATACACATGTAATCAGTAGAAATATAGAAACATGTCATCTTTTAATTCCATCACTAAGCCGGTTATCATCGGGACACTGGAAGAGATTGATTAAAATACCAGGTGATACTGATTGCTACTATTGTATAAATAACATGACTTTCCTAATACTTGTATTCAATTGTTTAGTTGTACTTGTTTCTGTACCTGATCATTTATTCGCTTTCATGTTACATGAATATTTGTTACTTTGCCTGGTACATGTTACTCTTTCTGTGGTGGCATACTACGCATGTTCTGCATTACATCTATTCTGTTTTCTGAATACCTTGCAGACATCATTACTGTATATGCACAACACAGTATTGTGGTTATATTGCATATGCCCACCTACATGTTCATATTGCATATGCCCACCTGTATGGTCACTGCTATCACGTCACCACTAGACGACATTATTTATGATATAAACTGGATACGACTATAGACATGAAGCAACTGTGCACAGGACGGTATCCCGTGTACTAGCGTATCAGTATGTCAATAGTTCCCAAACATGCAGGAATAGTGTCGTGAATCTCGGTATCTATGTAATGGTGAAACAACGTCAATTAACGATATAGAGTGTAACAGATATTTATGTGCAATACAGTGTTTTGTGTATCGGTGGGTCTGTAAGGGTGACAGTGTAATAGTGACAATATCTGCTATCATAGAGTACGCGTGTATCAGGGCACATGTAACAGTACGACGTAACCATGTTTGATGTCCATGAAGTTACAGATGTGCTAGAGGTAAGAAAAACATGTGGACTAATAATCGAACCATTTTAGTATGATCATCTATCCCGTATATCTTATATTAATAATATGCTATATGAAATCATGACACAGATGATATGCTTATGTGATTGGTTATGTTTATTACACTATCATGCATAACCAAATATGCCTTCTATATAATTAAGTTCTTTATTAACATGCTAGGGCTTTACCCATAATCATGATTTATTTATCTAAACAATCACTCAATTTATTAAACATGAATAAAGATAATTTATTAAAAATAAAACACTCACTAACTATCCAGAGTAAGGTAGCTCTCTTTCTCACGATCGCAACGGATCCAGAATCGTCCAAATCGGAGTCCGGATGCTCCAGATATCGCCCGAATACTAAAAGTAACAGAAATGGGTTAAATATGTAAATAACAATATTTCAAATGCAAATACTTAAATGTAACAGGGGGTTTTCTGTAAGATTATCTTTATTGGGTTTTGGAGCGGGTTGGGCTCGTAACGGGTCGGGTCCAGATCCACAACCCATACCCAATTAACTTAAGTTAATGGGTAATGGGTTAACGGGTTTCAACCCAACATTTAGGCAACCCAATAGGGTTATTGGGTTCGGGTTCCACCCGAACCCAATAACAGAGTAGCAACAGCAGCAGCTCTTACTGCTGCTGCGCGAGTAGGCCGGCCAGCAAGGCTGGCCGGCGGCGGCGGCGGGGACCCGCCGGCAGCGACCCCGGCCGCCGCCGGCGCGGCCGTCCTGCAGACAGAGAGAGGGTGAGTGAGAGAGAGAGAGAGAGTGTGAAAGAAAGAGAGAGATATAGAGGGAGGAGGGAGAGAAAAGGAGAGGGGAGCAGGGCAGCGGCCGCCCAGGCCGCCACGCCGGCGATCACCCGGGCCGGCGGCGGTGCTCAAGCCGCCGCCGGCGGTCTGGGGTCACGCACAAAACCGGGGGAAAGAAATAGAGAGAGAAAGAAGGGGAGAGAAAGAGAGAGTGTGAGTGAGAGAGAGAAAAGGAGGAGGGGGACAAGGGCTGGCAGGGGCTAGCCCGGCCTTGCCGGCGGCGGCTCCGCCCGCCCAGGCCGGCGGTCGCTCAGGGAACGGGAGAGAGAGAGTGGGAGAGAGGGAGAGAGAGAGATGGGTTTTAAAAAGGGTGAATGATAGTGGGTTAAAGGGCGGTGGGGAAATGATTCCAGAGAAAGGGAGAAGAAGAGGGAAAAAGAAAGGAAAAGAAAAAGATTAAAAAAATAATATTTTATTATTATAATATTGGCCTAATATTCGACCAGCTCCGAACGGTGCCCAAAAATTACAGAAAATAGGAAATATTGTCCTGAGACGTAATATGAAAACAATTTGCAGAAATTTTATCTGGTTTGCAAATTAAAAATCCTATAAGATGTCGCCGGTACTGGGCGATACCGGTTTGGCCGGATTTTCGATAAATTCGGAAAAATCCCCAAAAATACCCTAACGTAGATAATACGATTCTAAGACACATGGTGAAAGCGGATTCTAAAAATTCTACTCTGTTTGTAAAATAAAAATCGGAGAGCTGATTATCGGTGTCGGTCAACCCCGACTACGGAGATTTTCCAAAATAATTCAGAAAAATTCCAAAAAATCCTGAAAAGTCTAAAATATTAGAAAACAATTTTTGAAATGGAAATCAGCTCAATCGGGCTACCACGGAAGTCAAGTCAATGTTATACGTCGTATCGAGTTCTGATACTGGGATACGTACACCAGGGATCAGGAGGTTACATTTCTCCCCACCTTACAAAAAATTTCGTCCTCGAAATTTCAATTCAGGTGTGAGAACAAAATGTCCAACCCCAAAGCCTAAATGTTACGGGTCCACGACACTTCCGCTGCGCACTCTGAGATTTATAAGGAACTCGGGATGAAGAAGTATTGGAGTGAACCAACTCAACAGATTGGAAGCAATAAGATAAAAGAAAACGAGAAGGAAATCAGATAGTCTGGTTGACAACTAGAAGTAAGGAATACAAAAGAGTCAAGGACTGAATTGTCAAGGATAGTGTATTCTTGTACTCGCTGGACTCCCAAATTCAGATACAGACTAGCTTGAATCTGAATCTGATTGTACTGTTGGTAAGAGCCCGAGTATTGACTCAGGTGGTTACCCGCACCAGGTGTGAACCTAAGCTCTGATACCACTATGTAACGTCTCCGTATCTTTGGGATCGGGGCGTTACAAATTCCCTGTGAAGTTTGTACTCCATATCTAGACATGAAGATCAGCTGAGAACCTGAATCTTGATGACTAAAAGGTGATGCTCCACGAGGAATGTAGATCTACCCGACAAATTCCCCATGAAGTTTAGACTTAACACTTTAATCTCCAGCGAGATTTTAGAGGTCACCAGTGGAATACAGAAATGTTCACTTCATGTGACACGATCTGAAGCCTTCGGTGAATAAGGCTAGAGGAAAACATTGACTTTTAAGCCCAATATAAAATCCTCAACAACTCATCATGCTAAGGGGAATAGCATGGCTAGCCCAACTCAAACGGTCATTGGTAGAGACATACCAAATCTGTTGACAGCTGAGGATTTGTTAAAAATCCTAAGGGATCTGATCCCGTTTTTTTCACCAAAGTCCCCTACCAATTCCCGTCCATGGAATGGTAGGACCACAAAAGGCTGTATTCATTTTCTCTAAAACAGATCACAACTGTCATGCTTAAAGCTTATGCCTCTTATAGTAAACTTTTTCTTGGCGGATCTTGTTAATATCCCTAGCAGAGAAAACTCCACTTGTCATTCTCTTCAATAGAATGAAGGTCCACTCAAATTGCTGTTATGTTCAAACACCACTATTGTAAATGAATCCTTGTCAAGTTAATATCACACCTCTGACAAGTTGCTTTACAAATCTCCAAGCGGAGAAGTTGTCATGATCACTTCTATAAAATCTCCTTCTAATTCCCCAGCAAGGGATTTAGTTGTTACGTTAACAATATACCTCTAACAACTTTTTAGGGAATAATCCTTTTCCTATCAAATCCCCACGGAATTCTTTTTGTCACGTTAATAATTATCTTTGACATATAATCTCTTATGGGATTCATTTTCTAACTCCCCAGCGAGTTTCTGGTAGTTCCCCTCAAAGTCTATTATTTTCCTTTCAAGTCCCCAGTGGACTTTCTTGGTTGTCATGTTAACAATACATCTCTGACAATTTCTTCGAAATAATATCCAAAGGAGATATCAATTTTCCACGGAGTTTATGATCAAGTCTTATTTCTCCCAATGGGATTATTTATTTTTACCGTCACGTCTAGTCAACAACCTCTAAACAGAAGAAATCCTGAGCTTGATGGTTTCCAATCGGTTATGTCCATATTACCTCTGAACCGACAGATAATCAAGTCTCATCTTTCAGTCCGGTAGGGACTATCTCTTTGCTGTTATGTCCAATCAACTACCTCTGAACGGCAAGGCTCTAAGTCTAGCAATCTGTTATGTCAATATTACCTCTGAACCGACGAATGCCTAGATTCCTCCTTTGTATGATACTCTAACTGCTATGTCCAGTCAACCACCTCTGAATGGATGAGTCCATAACCTTGTTCTCCTATCCTCTATCAAGGCTGGGAGTTCTTGCTGCCATGTTAACATTAACCTCTGAACAGTGGATTGCAAGTCTGAGACCCCTTAGTTGCTTATGTCCAGTAAACCACCTCTGAACCAACAGGAGCCCAGATTCAATCTATCTCAGCAGTTCTTTATGGGCTAGCTGCTAAGTTAATGCGACTACCTCTGACAGCAGATTCGGAGTTTAGTGTGCCTTAGTCTATCATGTCTAGTTTATCATCTCTGAATAGACAGGTCCCTAAAATCGGATTCACCTTCATTTTGTCATCATCTCCAAGTCATCACCTCTGAATGACAAAATTCTGAGCTTGGTGGCTTCTCAATCGGTCATGTCCAGTCAATCACCCCTGAACCGACAGATAGCCAAGTCTCCGCTTTTCGTTTACTGTTATGTCCAGTTCATCACCTCTAAATAGTAAACATTCCAAGTTTGATAATTCTAATCGGTTATGTCCAGTACGTCACCTCTGAACCAATGAATATCCAATCTCTCCTTTCTTTGTCGTTATATCTAGTTCGTCACCTCTGAACGACAAGGCTTCGTGTCTGGTGATTCCTAATCAGTTATGTCCATCTCGTCACCTCAGGACTGACGGATATCCAGATCTAACTTTTCAGTCTGGAAGGGACTCTTCTCGCTATTATGTCCAGTTTACCACCTCTGAATAGCAAACTCTCTTTTCTAGCGATTCCTAACATGTTATGTCCATATTAACTCTGAACAGACGGATTCCTAGATATTCTCCCCTTTGTCCCTAGTCAGTTCTCATAATCAGACTGATTTTATCATGCTCCTAACCTCTGAATAATTTTCAGTCAAAGTTCTAATTTCTTTGGGGAATTTTACTTGGTGAATGCTCTCTCTTTTGAACACCCGAGGCAATTCAAAGTATTTCAAAATCCGAACCATCCCATTGTGAATTTATGAAAACTTTGAAGGGGGTCATGTTGACACTCAAAAAAGATAAAATCTCAGACAGCTTTCCAACCGGTCTGAACGATATCTAACTTGTCAATATTTATAAAAGACAAGTCGCGACAAACTGACGACCAGTTTTTACCCATTCCCGAGGGACAAACTAGCGACTTGGACTCTACTGATCCAGTAAAGCAGACAATAAGACAAGGTTGCGTTTGAAGAGACCTAAGCAGGCCTAAGATGCTGAGTTAGTTCAACACTCAGCATCACATGAGCTTAAGGGGATAGCCTCGCTTGAGAGGCTAAGTTTGTCTAGATTCGTCTTGAAGCTCTCCACAGAGAGCAAACTTACAGTTTCACTAGAAGCTAATTCTAGCTTCACTGGAAACTTTCTTGATAGCTTCTCATGAAGCTCTTCATAGCTTCACAGAGAGCTAACTTACAGCTTCGCCTGAAGCTAATTCTAGCTTCGCCGGAAGATAATTCTAACCTCGTAGGAAGCTTTCTTGATGGCTTTGCATGAAGCTCTTCATAGCTCCACAGAGAGCTAACTTGCAGCTTCGTCTGAAGCTAATCTAGCTCTGTCAGAAGCTAATTCTAGTTTAGCTGGAAGCTTTCTTCATAGTTTCTCATGAAGCTCTTCATAGCTCCACAGAGAGCTAACTTACAGTTTCGCCTGAAGCTAATTCTAGCTTCGCCGGAAGCTTTCTTGATAGCTTCTCATGAAGCGCTTCATAGCTCCACAGAGAGCTAAATTACAGCTTCGCCGGAAGCTAATTATAGCTTCGCTAGAAGCTTCCTTGATAGCTTCTCTGGAAGAGGCTAGCTTCGCATGAGGAAAGTAACCGCCCCACTAAGTTAGTAGGGGGAGTTAATGAGTAGTCACACCCATGATCCCTCATTAAGAGGAGCCAATTGAGGGGAATTAATGGGTAGTTACACCCATGATTTCTCATTAAGAGGAGCTAATTAAGGAGAGTTAATGGGTAGTTACACCCATGATCCCTCATTAGGAGGAGACAATCAAGGGACTCATAACTCCCTATTGAGCCGATAAGTAGCCCATTAGTAGGCTAGGCTCAGGGTCTTAAAAAGATTCAAGTCCAATAGGCTCACGGTCTTGAAGAAAATCAAGTCCAAGAAGCTTTGTGATTGGTAGTAAAAAATGCATTCTCATCATCATATTTACTATCACATTTTCACATTTACTCATATAATAATGCACATTTATTAATATTTTGTTATTTAATGTGTGCAGGCCTTGAGTGTTGAATTAAATAAAGAATTAAAGCTTAAAGAAGCCCAAAAGCCCATATCCAAGCCCAAGTCCAAGCCCAGGAGCAAAAATGCAATTACAAGAAGTCAAAGTACAAATACAAGATGTAAATATTGCAAATACTACAAAGAGGGAAAGGATAGAATTCTATCCAATCCTAAATACCTGGTGGATGAGGATAAATACATGTGCAGGGATGAGATTTATTTGAAGGGATTTGGATTAGAGTAACTTAATTTCTAAGTTATCTCGAAAATCCAAACTGAAGAGCTAGGATTCATCTTCCAGAAAGAAACGACCAGTTGGACGGACCAGGAGAAGCCACGCGCCAAAGCGCGTGGCCAACAGATGACATAGAGCCACAGAAACGCGGCCCAAGCCGCGTTTCCGCGGCATTTCTGATTAGGCTGCCCAACTACTTTCGTGTACGATCTTATCCGGGACTCTATCATCTTCTGCACCTATAAATATCACTGCAGACGCAGCAGAGAGGGCATCCAGAGACGATTAGGGTTTTCTTTTAGCCATTTTTCTTTAAATTTCAGCACGTTGTAATTTTTGTTTCAAGCACATTGTGGAAGAAGGAGCTTGTATTTGGAGGCTATTATCAAATAAAGGTTACCTACTTTCTTATTTCGTTTATTGTCTTTCTATTTGTTTTTATTCTCTGTGATCTATCTCTGGTTTTCTTTTTCTTTACTTTTTGCAGTCTTTCTTATTAAACAACAAAAAATAAATAAATAAATAAATAAATTGAAAAGAAAAAAATGATGAACTAATTTCCTCTAGTGGTTTGTTGAATTTCTTAAAGCAACCCTAGAGCAGTTAAGCATTGATCGGATTGATGACCACTTCTTGAAACCCTAAGTTTAATGATTATTTTTCTTGAAGATTAAACAGATAACTAGACTTCTTAATCTAGGTTGCATATTTAAAAGACTCTTCATGACTTCATACTTAAGAACTAGGACAGCCTAAATTTAAGATTAATCTTCTCTTAAGCTGTACTTAGATGTTAGGATGAAACATTGTTTAGTTTTTAATAATGTAACTTAGTTAGAATCTTGTATCGTCTTTTCTTGCTTGAATTGTTCTTAATAACCTAGGGTGAATTACATACATCTCAATATGATGATCAATCTCCTTAACTTGCAATAGGGTTGTGGTAGAAGATCAGTAAAACCACATCTTTCATATCATATATATATCTCAAATCTAATCTCTTCTCTCATATTTTGAAGATACAGAGGAATCGGTCGAAAAGCTTGCATCGCATCCTTCCCTGAGGATCACGACCCGCTTGAGCCCTTGCTACAGCGGATAGCATTGAGACTAAGAATTTTACAACTCATTCTTATTTACAAATTCTTAAATTCTCAATCAAATTTTGGCGCCGTTGCCGGGGAAGGAACGACACGATTTTCTCAAACTAATTATTTTTTATTCTTTCTGTTTGCAGATACAGAGAACAGGAAAACAAAGCAGCAGCGAGGACACATAGCAACTCTGTGCCTCTGCCCTCGAAGGCAGAGCATCAGAGCCTACTTCTTTGCCGCGGGTCCGCGGCAATAGCCGCATTTCCGCGACAAGAGTAGTTCACTACTCATCAAATTTTCTGCAGGTTGCTCTGAATTGCAAATATTGCTTACTGCTGTGATTAAATTTCTCTGTGATCACTCTGCAACTGCTAATTAATAACATTAACCCATTTGTTGATAATAATAATAAAAAATTTAGACTCTTGCATTTAGGGCACGTGTCTATTTTAATTTTTTAAATTCTGTTGAAGAGTGCTGGTGACAAGGTACGTTTGCATAGCATATAGATTAGGAAACACTCTTGGCTGATTTACTGCTTTCTTGAGTGATTACTTTTCTACAGCTTTACACGTACACAAAAATATCTTAAGGGCATAACCTATAAACAAGATAAGGTAGGGATTTCATCACTCTTCCTTGGCCCACAAATCATATCCGTCACACTCACAACCCTAACCTTAAGTAAAATTTGACTAGACGTTGGCCCTAGGTTAACTCGGACTCAATAGGAGATTGACCGAAGGAGAAAAATTGTTCGAAATTAACTCTTGTCAAATCGGTGTCTAGGCAGGGGATTGAGGGCCGAAAGCCCGAAGAACGGTGGTTATTTAATTAAGGAACGTCTCTGACGGAAAACCTCCCACCGGTCTTGCCACCTACCTGGCCGATTAGCTTGTGGTTAACGTCGACAGTAGACCTCCTAAGGACAGTCTAAAGTTAGGAGTCGTCTAGGTCAAGGCTTACCCTAGATTAGGATTTTTGATTGTTTTTCTTTTTTTGATTGATTGGGTGAACTTGTTTGCTAATTGTGCATGTCCGCTTGGTCGAGAGACCCACTTACATCCCGGCTAACTAGAACTAGTTCACCACCCGAGCTCAAGCCCGACTCACACATGGCACAACCGCCATCACTCCAAGATAGGATCTATCCTATCAGGACTTCTCTTCCTTCTTGCATCAAGCTTAA
The DNA here is from genome assembly GCA_038442645.1 of Agave tequilana. Lineage (NCBI taxonomy): Eukaryota > Viridiplantae > Streptophyta > Magnoliopsida > Asparagales > Asparagaceae > Agave > Agave tequilana. The sequence continues at coordinate 491,656 of JAVJIF010030444.1, forward strand.
CGATGAAGGTGTTGACCCATTTGAGCTTAAGCCACAATACATCAACACCCTTCCGAAATTTCATGGACTTGACTCTGAGGATGCATACTTCTTCATAAGGGAATTTGAGGAAGTGTATCTCATGATGAATATTCCTAAGTTAGGAAAAGATGACATCAAACTTAGGTTTGTCCCCTTTACTTTGAAGGATTTAGCAAAGAAATGGTTCTACAGTCTAGAGGTCGGTTCTATATCTTCTTGGGATAATTTCGTTAAGGCCTTCTTAAAAAATTTTATCCCGTTCACAAGACTGCACTGATTAGGAAGAATATCCTACAGTTTAAGCAAACAGCAAATGAGCCTTTTTGGAAATATTTCGAACGTTTTAAGGACCTTCTTGCCCAATGCCCTCACCATGGGATAGAGAAATGGCGACTTTGCCAAGTTCTATATGATGGATTAGAATATCAAACGAAAACATTGTTAGAATCCATGTGCCAAGGAGGATTTATGAAAAAGAACGAAAATGAAGGATGGGAATTGTATGAGGAATTAGCTGAAAATACCATCCAATGGGAACCTACTCCGGAAAAATTTAGGACTAATGACCCTACTTCTTCTAAAGGAGGTATCCATTCCATTGAGGCCAACATAGAAACCGATGCTAAGTTAGCTGCTGTTATGCGAAGACTAGAGGCCCTTGAAACTAAAGAGCCAGTCTCTGTGAACCAAGTCAGCCCAACATCTTCGGCGGGCTGTACTTATTGTCAAGATATGAACCATGTGTTCGAGGAAAGTCCTGTGTTTTTCGCACATCAAAGCTTGCCCAAACATATGAGTGCAGCCTTCACAAGGCCCGCCAACAATCCTTATTCACCCACCTACAATCCTGGTTGGAGAAATCATCCCAATTTTTCATAGGGCCCAAGCAACAATGATCAAATTAGGCCCAAATTCTCCAACAATTTCCAAAATCCGCCCTATCAGCAAAGTTTTCCTAGTCAAAATTCTCCACCATCTTTCCAATATTCACAAATGGAAACAAGGCTTTCAAACATGGAAAGAAAGGTGGACACTCTTGTTAAAAGCCATGACACACTAGCTCAAGTCTTGACCAGGATAGAGGTCCAATTAAATCAGCAAGAAAGACAGAGGGGTACCCTACCGAGTCAACCATTGCCAAATCCTAGGAATCCTAGGCCAGCCAATGAGGCTCAAGACCTAAATCAGTGTCACATGGTTCATACACTCAGATCGGGGAAACAAGTTGATAATCAAGTATCCATGCCACAGGATCCATCTCAGTCATCCATTCCATCTAACTCCACTCCCCCTCCACCTAGCTCCAATGAAACTGAAGTTGAAAAGTCAGCAGGACAGGTGCACCAGCCTATAGTTCCATTTCCAAATAGGCTTAGAAGCAACAACAATGCACATATGGAGAAATTATTAGAGGTGTTCAATCAAGTTAGGCTCAACATCCCACTTCTTGATGCAATCCAACAGGTCCCTAGTTATGCCAAATTCCTTGAGGACATGTGCACCAAGAAAAGAAAGACTAATGTGCCTAAGAAGGTTTTTCTAGCCACTAATATTAGTGAGCTATTGTCCAACCAGATCCCTATTAAGTATAAGGATCCTGGTTGCCCCACCATCTCTTGCACCATAGGTCGAGCCGAAATCAATTGAGCACTCCTCGATTTAGGAGCTAGCATCAATTTGCTCCCTTTCTCCGTATATCAACAACTTAGATTAGGTGAACTCAACCCGACCCAAGTCACTATTCAGTTGGCTGACCGCTCAATCAAAGTTCCTAAGGGAGAGATCAATGACGTTCTCATACGGGTGGGAGAATTCATTTACCCAGTCGATTTCATTGTTTTAGAGACACAACCTGTGTCTAATCCTAGGTCCCAAACTCCCGTCATCTTAGGAAGATCGTTCCTAGCAACCGCAAATGCAATCATAAATTGTAGAAACGGATCCATGAGACTGACTTTTGGGGATATGACCAAGGAAGTCAATGTTTTCAACCTAGGTAAGCATCCCTACGATGTGACCGACCAACCCTTTGAGGTTAACTTCATTGAGAACATGACGAGTGAGCATAATGAGGAGATCACACTTGAGTCAGAGGAAGAGGAAGACTTAGAAGCAAGTGATCTCAGCCTTGATGAGATCGAATGGGAATCAAATCTGAGTTCTATAGAGATGGGAGATTCTAGCTTAACACCTCCACCCATCGAGCCACCTCCTTCTTTGGAGTTAAAAGCCTTGCCTAAACATCTTAAGTACGCCTACCTAGGTGAACAAGAGACGTTACCAGTCATAGTTGCATCTAATTTGACTAATAGGCAAGAGGAAGACCTACTGGCAACCCTTAGGAGACATAGGGAAGCCATTGGTTGGACTATGGCAGATATCAAGGGACTAAGCCCTACGATAGTCCAGCATCGTATCCATCTAGAGGAAGGGGTTAGACCGAAGAGGGATCCACAGCGTAGGCTAAACCCACTCATGCAGGAGGCTGTACACGCCGAAATAGTGAAACTGTTAGATAATGGGATCATTTATCCCATTTCCGATAGCGAATGGGTTAGCCCAATGCATGTGGTCCCTAAGAAGTCTAGCTTTACTGTGGTAGAGAATGACAAGCATGAGTTAGTGCAAACACGATTGCCTACCAAGGTTAGAGTATGCATAGACTACCGCAAGTTGAACGCAGCCACTAGGAAAGATCATTTTCCCCTCCCATTTATTGACCAAATGCTGGAAAGATTAGCCGGTCATGAGTATTACTGCTTCTTGGACGGTTATTCAGGGTATAACCATATCCCTATAGCCCCGGAGGACCAAGAAAAGACAACGTTCACGTGCCCATTTGGGACTTTTGCCTACCGTCGAATGCCTTTCGGCTTATGCAATGCCCCCGCCACATTCCAACGTTGTATGTTAAGCCTGTTTTCTGATATGGTTGAGCGTTTCTTAGAGATTTTCATGGACGACTTCTCCGTCTATGGGAATTCATTTGACCAGTGTCTCCATCACTTGGAGCTAGTGCTGAGTAGGTGCACCGAAAAGAACTTGACCCTCAATTGGAAAAAGTGTCACTTCATGGTGCAGCATGGGATTGTCCTAGGTCATGAGATATCTAGGGAAGGGATTAAGGTAGACAAGGCCAAGGTGGAGATAATAGCCAAGCTTCCACTTCCACGATGTGTGAAGGACATTCGGTCTTTCTTAGGACACGCTGGGTTTTATCGTAGGTTCATTAAGGATTTTAGCAAAATTGCTAGACCCCTTACAAACCTTCTAGCTAAAGACGTGCCCTTTATATTTGACGATAGGTGCAATAGTGCGTGGGAAAAGTTGAAAGTGGAACTTATTTCTGCACCTATCATCTCACCTCCGGACTGGTCCAAGCCTTTTGAGATCATGTGCGATGCCTCAGATTTTGCGATAGGTGCTGTCTTAGGACAGCGTAAGGATAGCAAGCAGCACGTGATCTATTATTCGAGTAGGACGCTCAATGATGCCCAAATGAACTATACTACAACCGAGAAGGAATTCTTGGCAGTAGTGTTCGCTTTGGAGAAATTCCGCCCATACCTACTTGGGACCAAGACCACGATTTTCACTGACCATTCTGCACTTCGATACCTTATGCTTAAAAAAGATGCGAAGGCCCGACTCATTCGTTGGATCCTTCTCCTTCAAGAATTCGATCTCGAAATTTGAGATAAAAAAGGTGTCAAAAATGTCGTAGCAGACCATCTCTCTCGAGTGCCAAACGTACCTTCTGACGAACTGCCCATCAATGACAATTTCCCCGATGAACAACTTTTAGCCATCTCTAAGGAGCCATGGTTTGCTGACATAGTAAATTACTTAGTCACAAACCAAACACCACCTAATTGGTAAAAACAGGATAGATACCGATTCTTGTCTCAAGTCCGGTATTACATGTGGGAAGATCCTTATCTTTTCAAATATTGTAGCGACCAAATCATTAGGAGATGTGTCCCCGACGAGGAAACTAGAAGTGTTCTAGCTTTCTGTCATGAGTTCGCTTGCGGTGGACACTTTGGTCCCCGCAAAACTGCCGAAAAGATCCTGCAAAGTGGCTTTTATTGGCCAACTGTATTTAGAGACGCATTTGAGTATTGCAAAACTTGCGCAAGATGTCAAATGATAGGAAGAATTTCCAAACGAAATATGATGCCCTTAAATCCTATTCTAGAAGTAGAACTTTTCGATGTCTGGGGCATCGATTTTATGAGACCCTTCCCTAATTCGTTTGGGCACCAATACATCTTGTTGGCCGTAGACTACGTGTCAAAATGGGTTGAAGCTGTCCCTTGCAAGACAAATGACAACAAAATTGTTGTCAAATTCTTGAAAGATAATATCATCTCACGCTTCGGAATCCCTCGAGCCATCATTAGTGACAATGGCACACATTTTTGCAATAGAACTTTTGAAGCTCTTATGCGAAAATATGCCATAACTCACAAGTTGTCTACGTCCTATCATCCTCAAACTAGTGGACAGGTAGAAGTTTCCAATAGGCAAGTCAAGCTCATCTTGGAGAAAACTGTGAATCAGAATAGGAAGGACTGGTCCACCTAACTGGTGGATGCCCTATGGGCATATAGGACTGCCTTTAAGACGATTCTAGAAATGTCTCCCTACAGACTAGTCTTTGGAAAGGCTTGCCACCTTCCTGTCGAGCTAGAGCACCGGGCCTTATGGGCAATAAAGCAGCTGAATTTCGATCTAGATAAGGCCGGTGAGCTTCGGAAATTGCAAATTTCTGAACCAGAGGAATTGAGGAACGAAGCATACGACAATGCGAAGATTGCGAAGGATAGGGTTAAGGTTTTTCATGATAAGTTCATCACGAGAAAAACTTTTGTTCAAGGACAAAAAGTTTTACTCTATAACTCTAGACTTCATCTCTTTCTCGGCAAATTAAAGTCAAGATGGACAGGGCCCTTCATTGTCAAGACTGTGTTTCCACACGGAGCCATAGAGATCTACGACCCCAAAAATGGCAATGCATTCAAGGTAAATGGTCAACGTCTTAAAATCTTTTTGAAATCAGTACCGAAAGTAAATGCAGCCGGGTCTTTTTGACCCACTGTATCGGTAACTATATCTTTCTGCCAGTTCATGCATCCATGCATTTCATTCATACATTAGGGACAATGCATGAAACAAGTGTGGGGGAAGGGTATGTAATATATGAAAAAAAAATTTATAAAAAGGATAATACTTTGACTTATTTCTTTAAAGAAATCTAAGTTAGTTTTAAGAATTAGGAGAGTCATGATTAGGATTTCGAAAAACTTGGTCAAAATAAATGAATTGTTTAATTTTTAGGTATAGGAGGAGAAATTGAATAAATAATTAGTCTTGATTTTTACCTTAATGAAATGTGCATTCCTAGTGCATATATAGGATTCCAAAACAAAGACCCTTGTGCCTCATTTATAAAAAAAAAATAATAATAATAAATATCACTAATTAAGCTAGATACATATGCCTCAAGAAGCATAAGTGTTCACGCCTAAAGGTGATGTTCTGAATAAAATAGAGCCCTTAGTTTTGTGGCCTAGTTCACTCGAATTTGAGTCCGCGGGGTGTTTTCTCACCTGGTGCCCTAAAACCTACCGGTTTGGGAGCCACCGACTTTGAATTCGCTACATGGGTGGATTAGAAAGCCTAAGAAAACTGAGAAATACTATACATGTATTAACACATCTATTAGTCAAATAGTTAGGTATGAGGGCCTCAAGAAGCCTTGATACTTACATGAAAGAAAATTAGATGAGTTATACATGCTAAAAAAAATAAAAAATTTAACACATCTAATAGTCAATTAGTTAAGTATGAGGGCCTCAAGAAGCCTTGATACTACACGAAAGAAAATTAAATAAAGTTATAAAAATAAAAAAAAGAGGCATGAGAGTCCAAGTTAAGGAATTCCTAGCCAAGTTACAAGGATGCATATGATTTTTGGTAACGAAAAGACTATACAAATATTCAATTTTGATCCTTACCTAAAATAAATAACAATTCACTTTATTAAGACTAAGTTTAAGAATGAATAAAAATGATAATCCTAAAACTTATAGACTACTTAGTCTCTTAAAAATAATTCGAATATTCTCCTTTTTATGGATTTTGTGGGTGTAATCCGCTGAAAACCCTCACGAGACAACACTCGTCCTCCAGGGGTAACCTAGGGGTTTAACGGCTTGTTGCACATGCTAAGTGCAACCGTGATTCCTACGAAAGTGAGTTAGTTAGATTAGATTTTCTTTTTCTTTTTTTGATTTTTACTCGAGGACGAGCAAAAAGATAAGTGTGGGGGTGTGATTGGTAGTAAAAAATGCATTCTCATCATCATATTTACTATCACATTTTCACATTTACTCATATAATAATGCACATTTATTAATATTTTGTTATTTAATGTGTGCAGGCCTTGAGTGTTGAATTAAATAAAGAATTAAAGCTTAAAGAAACCAAAAGCCCATATCCAAGCCTAAGTCCAAGCCCAGGAGCAAAAATGCAATTACAAGAAGTCAAAGTGCAAATACAAGATGTAAATATTGCAAATACTACAAAGAGGGAAAGGATAGAATTCTATCCAATCCTAAATACCTGGTGGATGAGGATAAAAACATGTGCAGGGATCAGATTTATTTGAAGGGATTTGGATTAGAGTAACTTAATTTCTAAGTTATCTCGAAAATCCAAACTGAAAAGTTAGGATTCATCTTCCAGAAAGAAACGACCAGATGGACGGACCAGGAGAGACCACGCGCCAAAGCGCGTGGCCAACAGATGACATAGAGCCGCGGAAACGCGGCCCAAGCCGCGTTTCCGCGGCATTTCTGATGAGGCTGCCCAACTGCTTTCGTGTATGATCTTATCCGGGACTCTATCATCTTCTGCACCTATAAATATCCCTGCAGACGCAGCAGAGAGGGCATCCAGAGACGATTAGGGTTTTCTTTTAGCCATTTTTCTTTAAATTTCAGTACGTTGTAAATTTTGTTTCAAGCACATTGTGGAAGAAGGAGCTTGTATTTGGAGGCTATTATCAAATAAAGGTTACCTACTTTCTCATTTCGTTTATTGTCTTTCTATTTGTTTTTATTCTCTGTGATCTATCTCTGGTTTTCTTTTTCTTTACTTTTTGCAGTCTTTCTTATTAAACAACAAAAAACAAAAAAATAAATAAATAAATAAATAAATAAATTGAAAAGAAAAAAAATGATGAACTAATTTCCTCTAGTGGTTTGCTGAATTTCTTAAAGCAACCCTAGAGCAGTTAAGCATTGATCGGATTGATGACCACTTCTTGAAACCCTAAGTTTAATGATTATTTTTCTTGAAGATTAAACAGATAACTAGACTTCTTAATCTAGGTTGCATATTTAAAAGACTCTTCATGACTTCATACTTAAGAACTAGGACAGCCTAAATTTAAGATTAATCTTCTCTTAAGCTGTACTTAGATGTTAGGATGAAACATTGTTTAGTTTTTAATAATGTAACTTAGTTAGAATCTTGTATCGTCTTTTCTTGCTTGAATTGTTCTTAATAACCTAGGGTGAATTACATACATCTCAATATGATGATCAATCTCCTTAACTTGCAATAGGGTTGTGGTAGAAGATCAGTAAAACCATATCTTTCATATCATATATATATATATCTCAAATCTAATTTCTTCTCTCATATTTTGAAGATACAGAGGAATCGGTCGAAAAGCTTGCATCGCATCCTTCCCTGAGGATCACGACCCGCTTGAGCCCTTGCTACAGCGGATAGCATTGAGACTAAGAATTTTACAACTCATTCTTATTTACAAATTCTTAAATTCTCTATCACTTTGAAAAGCATAAGCTTCTTTAGTGGCTTCAATGTTTAATCCAACTAGAGATCTACTCTCTCGCTTTCAAGAATTCAGAGAATCACTTCTCTAATCCTACAAGGATAAATTCAGTGTGCAAATACCCTAAGATCTTCCTCCCTATCAAGGAATCTCTGGAACTCGGCGAGAAGGAATTCCCAAGCAGTAGCATTCGAAGGTCGATCGTTCGCATCGTCAACAGGACAACGTGGTCGCACGCTGATCAGACACCCACCGGCACACTTTTTCAGAAATCTCAGAGGAGATCTATTTGTAATTTTCTTTGTTTTCTGTAAAAGAATTACTTGTAATTTCGCTCCTTGATCCTTTTGTAAAGTTTTTTCCCCGATATCAAATTTTCAATGGAAAATAAAGTACTGCCCATGTAATGAGAGGAGTTAACCCTCATCATGGAGGATTTTTAAGGGACAGTTTTACTCCTGGGACGCCTATAAATAGCTAGAGCTTCTATTGAAAAGAGGACAAAATTTTTAGCTGAGGATTATCGACTTTACAAAGAGTTCAACTCTTCTAAACAAACTTGCCAATTTCAAGCTTTTCCCAAATCTCTTTGAGATTTCATTGGATAGGAGCTGTGCTAGTCCATCCGTGATCCAAGGGGAAAGGTTCTGAAGGAGTTTGACGTTCATCCGGTTAACGAAAAATAGGATTCACTTTTCACCGCTACGTAAAGAGACCAGCCTTAAACAAAGAGGAGATTTGAGCTTGAATGTCTCCTCTCTCTTGTAGTTGGAATTTGAGTTGTAACTTTTCATTGACTCAAGAAAATTTTGCAGTATACTTTAAACTTTCCCGTCACATACACAGGGGTCAAGATAGGGATTTGAATTTTGGGGATTTAGAGATTTGAGAGAAAGGATATGAGCTTTAGGGTTTTGAGAATTGATTTAAGAGTGAGATCAAGAGAGAGAAAATCAACTTGGGGATTTAAGGCTTAAAGTGAGAGGGAGAGGCCGAGCCACCGAGAGGCGAGATGTGACGTGAGGTCGAGAGCAGCTGCGATGAGATCAGGTGTTTTTCCTTCTTTTCATTTTGTATTGATCTGAGGTAGCGAGAAAGAGATGCAAGACAATGAGAGGTTCAGGAAAGAGAGAAAGAGAGAGTCTGAGAGATTAGAATCTTTTTTTGCTTTGAGAGAGAATTATTTTGGTGAAATAACTTTAATTAGGTGTGTGCTCAATGGACCCAAGAGAGAGAGAGAGAGAGGGGAGTGTTATAATGGCGGGTCCTTTTGGGGGTCACAATTTGAGCGCACTTTATGTGCAAAAGAGGGTTCAAGTGGGGTCGGGGGATCACATGATCCCCTTGACCCCTCCTTCCACCACTGCAAATGATCATTAATTAACTAGCATCAATTAAATTAATTACTTGTTATCAATATATATATATATATATATATATATATATATATATATATATATATATATATTATATATATATATATATATATATATATATATATATAGACTTATGTCCTTCCAAGAGGATTTAAGGCCGAATCCTTCCCAGTCAAATACCAACGTCCGACATTCGAATACAAGATCCACTCTACTGAAGTTGATCTATAATATTTCAAGTATTTATAAATCAAAAATCAAGTGTTTTGAATACTTTTTGCTCATGCATCAAGTAGAGAAAAAACAAACGGCCTAAATAGTGAGTTGGTTATGTAACCCTCGGTTCCTAATATACGTATGTCAATACTGGTATCTGATGCTGATTTAATCATCTTGATAGTTGGATTGAGGTCATTTCAGCTCAAGATATTATTTCCCATTATTTATAATTTTTCTAAAATTAGAGAATTTTTTTGGGAATTATTGGAGAAGAATCTCAATTTGGGGTCGATCGGTGTCACAGACTGACTTCGGGATTTTTAATTAACAATTGGGGATGAATTTTGACAATCTGACTTCACAACAATGTTCAGGATGACATCTTCTATTTTTGAGATTTTTTGAGAATTTTTCTAAATTAAAAGAGTTTAATCCAATAAAATAATGCTTAAATATTTATTCAAAAGAAAAGAATGAAATTTAAATAAAAATAAAAATGAATTTGGAACACAAAACACTTATATTGTTATTCGAACCCGTGACCCACCATAAATAAACTGGGACCAACCATTACGACTTCGCGGTTTTTGTTTGTAATAGTAACCATATGATTTTAATCTTTTTACTTTTTATTCTTTTGAAATTTAATAAAACAAAAACACCCTGATATTATTTGTTCTCAAATTCGAACCCATGCACCCTCACCACTCGTCCTTGCACCTACACGACTTGGCTAATTTGGTTTGTTCTTTGTAGAACATACATTTTATTTCAACATTATTTAGTTCATCTTCTTATTCACCTATTCAACCACGTTCTCCAACTACTGTTGCTTTTCTTCCCCCATGTCTTCACCTTTCCCCCACGTTGCACCCATTTCTCCCCTACGGCTCCACTGCTCCCCTCTCCTCTCACTCACGTCCACCCACTCTCTCACTCACATTCTCCCTCTCTCCCTATCTCTCTCTCTCGAAATCTCACTCACTCTCTCTCTCTCTCTCACGTCTCTCTCTCTCGTATATATATTTTCCTTTCTTTTCCCCTCTCTCACTACCTCTCTCACTCCCCCTCTCGCAGTGCAGAACCCCATCCTCGTCGGAGATCGCTAGCATTGTCATGCTTCAGCCTCAAGCCACGCAACCACCGCCCAGGGCCAAGCACCGCCCGACGCCTCGACCTCCTCCATGGACACGCACACCCGAGCCATGGCCAGTCGAGCCTTCCCTCTCCTTCTTCGTTCCGCCACCTCACCAGAGCACCCCGAACAAACCTCTGCTGGGCATCTCTCCCTTCTGCAGCCTCTACCTTCGCAATCCACCGCCGCCGGCAAGCTCTGCCAATGTCGCGTATGCCGCTATTGCCGTGCCCATCTCACTCTTTCCTCAATGACATCAACTTCGTGTTTACTGGCTGCTCCCCACAGCCATCCATTAATAACATCATCATCACCATTTCATTCTCCCTCTTTACCTCGCCTCAATCGAGAATTGTCGTCGATCGCCAGAGCTCTCCTTCCATCGCCACTACTCAACACCAACACGCGCCTTCATCCTCCCTCGCCAACACCCCTTGGCATAACAGCCGGTTTCTTCCCCTTCTCCCTTGGGACAGTAGCAATACATGCCTGCATCCGAGCACCTCGCGTACACTGGCCGGAACCTATGGTCGAGTGCAACTTGGCCGTGCCTCTCTCCAACTGAACCCCTTCCCTGAGATCCTCCTCCATCGGGATGTCGGAGCTTGGAGCCCAGCAGCAGCCGATCCTCTTCGGCGAGCCTCCATCATCGTCCGCGAGATCCACCGTCGATGGCCGCGCATGACCCCATGGCGGCGCACACACCTTGCGTGAGCATGGGCACCTTCTCTCCCAAGACTCTAAGGTGCTGGAAGAAGATCTAGACTAAAGTGAAGCATTCCGGGTAATTTACTTTGCATTGTCGTCGATTTTAGTTATTGTTGGCATTTCATCGAACATGTAACATGCACTAGTTTAATCACTATTTCACCATGAAAAACTTATTTTAAAATTTTAGTAAAAATATATAGGGATATTTAAGACATGTCTCATAATAATCATGATTTTTAATTTATTTTAAAATTTTATTCTAATTAAAAAACAAAAAAAAGAAAAAGAAAAACCCTCGGCATCTGGCCGAGAGGAGCAGCAGCAGCTGCTGCTGCTCTCGGCCAGGACTAGGCCCAGAGCGGGTCCTGGCCGAGCCAGGCCAGGCCATGACCTGGCCCGGTCTGGCCAGCTCAGCCAGACCTGGCCCAGGCCAGGTCTGGGTTGCCAGGCCAGCGGGTCTAGCCAACAGACCCAATTTCGGGTCCGTAAAATAGACCCGACCCGGCCCCATTTAAAAGGAAAAAAAGAGAAAAAGAAAGAAAAGAAAAAGAAAAAGAAAAGAGAGAAATAAAAATAAGTAGAAAAATTATTGTAACTTTTACTATAGCAAACCAGACCCAAACCCATTGCTATGCCAGGTCCGTTATGTTTTTTATTTATTTTTATTGATTTTTAGGTTTATTTTAATTAAAAAAATTTCAAAAAATTCACAGAAAATCACAAACTAAATTTGAAACTCTGTAAAATTATTTTGATGTTATATTACTTAGAATAATATGAAATTAAATATTTTTGTAATTACTATTCAATGATATTTTATTAAAAATGACCATTCTAAATAGCACAAAATAATATAAAATTCATAATTCAGTAATATGTAAACATTATACATCAATTTGTTATTTTATGCATATATTTTGTCATGAAAATATATTTTTAAATAGTTGCCATAAATTCAGAATTGAATTATTTGGAAATATTAACCAACCAAAATTATAATAAATAGTAAAAATTACTTTAACTTATCACTGAATAAGAACATGTTAAGCCTCTAATTAATTCATGTATATTTAGGCCGCGAATTTTTCCCAGAGCCGATTGCAGTTACGAGAATTCAGATTCCAACAACATCAGGTAAGTATACACGATTCTCCTCTTGTTGACTTTCGTCTTGATCTTAATTCTGCCTCTTAATTATAAATCATGGTTATCATAACGCATGATCGTCAACACTATCCTGTGATCATATTTACAATAAGCTTTTCTCTTCCGATTATATGACTAATTATTCTTATATTTTTGATATTATTACCTGTACCGTCTCGTGATCATGTTACATTGCCTTACTATCGTATTTGCATCTCGTTCCTGCACATACTGCATTCAACTTAAAGTTGCATGATTGCTTGTATATGGTAGACTGATTTATTGACGTAAAATTTATACTGATCATGACAAATACTGTGATCTGGATCTTGAGAATAACTGGATAATAATGAAGCAAGATTGATAGTAAAAGGTTGTATATCGATTGATATTGTGATTCTGGTATTACTGAAAATTAATCGAGGAAATCAACTTTATAGTTTGAGAAATTATTTGAGGATACTTGTTGGATTATGGACATATGATCAAAACCGACTTATTATGACCTTTGGATTACATGATACTGACATCACCTGCACTACTTTGCATGTATCTAGTATCACTTGCACAACTTTATATTTATCACTTGTTATTGTCACTGATTATATTGTCTCGTGATCTTGATACACATTATATCCACTATCTGTCACTGATATTTTTGGTACCGATTACTAATCCTGTAACCCTGAGTAACACATGGTTTGCATTTGCATTTAATTAATAAAATTAATCAAGTCGGGGTTACTGGGGGAGACTGTAGCAGGGGAAATCCAGGGAGGTGTGCTTAGAAGGGCGACCCTTGTGGGGTTGGATACCACACGTGATCTTGTTATTTATGCGCGTTCCTGTTATTACATGTTACATGATACCTGAGTACAGTGAACTGTTTCTCCCTGCTATCAGGATCCACTAACACATCACTTGTTTGATATGCAGTTGTCCTATGGGATGGGGCACAGAATGGTTGCATTAGTTAGAGTAATAAAATATGTTAGACATATTCACTTGTATCATATACTTCATTCTCTTCAGTGATCTAGTACCTGACACTTGAGACTCATGTGACATGCATTATCATGACTACATGACATTCCTAGACATACCATGTTATTTTACCTTGTGCTCTCAAGTTCTTATGATCTTGTGATTATGTTACACGACAGTTACTTGTTCAGGACATTTCATGTTCATTATATACATGTCACATTATGTATGCACGGTCTCCTTGTACATGATTTATCATCTCGATTATTCCTGTTATTATTATTACCTTCAGTTCTCGATACTGCCAAATATATTATTCTTATGTCCTGTTTATTGTTACTACTTTTTCATATTCTCTCTTTTATCATTCTTTTTCCTTTGTGTACTCTTGCTAGTCCGCTTCTGACGGACCTTTATATTATTTTTCAGTATTTAGATCTGGATGCCGGTATAAAAAGTTTTTCATAGATCATATTGTTGTTCCGCTGTTTTCTAGTGAGTTCAATTTTCTTTCTTGACTTGTCTTATTCAGATATAGTGGATGATATTGTTTATGATTCAGTTTTTCATGTATGTAATTTTACCTCTGTGCTTGGTTGTATGTGCATAAATGTGTGCTATCCTGCTTGTTATTGATAGCCTAAGGTACTCATGGAAGAGATTTCACTCTTCGTGAGTATCTGCTGGTCATCGTCACGTACTCGTATTCCTTATTTTGGGAAGCAGGGCGTGACATGGTTTTGTTGGTGTCAGAGCCAAGTTAGGTATATGCCATATATGCAACCAGGCCACATATATGATAATCATCCACGAATTTATCTGAGTAAATAGTCATTGACTCCCTTCTCTGACTCCATACTTGTACAATCGTTTCACTGAGAACCCTTGAACCATCACCTTGATGTGACTCTTCCATCATGTAGTCTTCATACCTAATCTGTCTCGCTTGATCATGTCTGGTTACACTATTCTTGGTTTAAATTGATGATAGATATATTGAGGATTTAACTTGATTATTTGGACGAAGAAGAATAATTGAGAGGATCTTTGTCGAATTATCTGGCAGTTAATTTTATGAGAAATTTTGGATCTGAAACTTTTGAGATACATGTCTACAGAGGAATCATGTGAGAGGGTAGACTTTAGATAATAATCATGCCTAGATTAAATAATGATCAGATCACATCCATACATATTGGATTTAGGATTTGGATCTTGGAGTGATAATCAGATCAATAAATGAAATTATTGACTTGTGTGAAATATGACTATACCTTGGATCAGATTGCTTGGATTTAGTTTCTGAGGATTAGAATCTTGGAGTTTTCATATCCAAGTAATATTTTAAGAATGTCTATCATAATTTAAGGTTTTTGAGTTAATCCTATGACTCTTAAGAACATTATAATTAGAATACCTTGATAATTTGAGAATCTTGTGATGTTTTGATTGAGGAATCATAGATGAAAGGAGGAGACAGATATATCTGGATCTTTATGGAGATTAATGAATTTTAAACTCAACTTCTAGGATCTGAAGCAGGAATATAAAAGTAAGAATATAAAACCAATCTGAAAGATATATTGAGGGTTGAGACAATAACTAATTACTGACTGTTGATATTTGATCTTAGAAATTTTCATTAATGACTATTACTTAAACTGATGATTTTTTAATAGTGACGGTGGGATCTGAAATTTGTGGTACTATGATACTGATGACCTTAATGAAGGTTTCACCTAGAGGGGGGTGAATAGGTGAAGGCTAATCTAATGGTCACTTAATGCCCAATGATGCAAATAATGCGGAAGCTAAAAGCAATTATGACCTAATTAAACTTTTACACTAAATACTATGTATAACACAAGAGTGTTGCCGAATTCCCCATGAAGGGCTCTTGACAAACTCCTCTAGATTCCCCTTGAATGGGTTGAGGTGCCGCGTTGGCTCTCTTGGTTGAATAAAAGTGTTAGCAACAATCCCACGCAAGTATATCAATTAAGCACACAATATATATCTAGCATATAAAGATGAACAATAAACACATGCAAGATATAAAAGAGACAAAGAGAGAGAGAGAGAGAGTGAGCAATCACAAACACAAGGGTATGTTTCGAGGTTCGAGCACATTTGCTCTACATCCCCGCCTTCGACACACGAAGGATTTCCACTATGCAAGATCCCAATGGATCTCTCCTCGGTGCCGCAACACCTACAAGCCCTCGGACTCCCTAGTCCCGTACACACCGCAAGCCCACCGGCTCGCCGAGGCCGCACCTCAAACACGAGTTCGCACCTGAACCCGAAAACACAAAGTCCTCACTAGGACCCAAACAATCACGAGCACACTTGCCCGTCTCCTCAAAGAACAAAGAAAAGATCTTTGGTGATCACAACACTTTGATCACCTAAAGCACTCTCACTACAACACACCTATAGGATGAATAATCAATGGATGCTCAAGTGTGGTGTGAGAAAAACAAGGAAGTGAAAGGTGGAGGAAAACTCAAAGACTTTCTTTCAAACACTCTTGATAAAACTTCACTTTTGATTGGAAGAATTAGCTTTCAAATATGTGGAGAAAACTCTTTTAAAAGACTGGGAAAAACTAGCTCAAGGCTCTCCTAAAATCTTGTGGTAAAACAATGACAAGACCCCCAATTTATAGGCTGCCAGAAAACTAGCCGTTGGGATCTGTCAGTACTGCCGGTCGACCGGCCCGGTCGACCGCCAACGGTCGGATTTCTGACCGTTGGAGCCAGGTCGACCGGTGCGGTCGGCCGAACTTTCCAGAGAGCACTGCTCTCCGTAGCGGTCGACCGGCACGGTCGACCGTCCACCAGTACACACAGGCGTGCACCTTTGTGCACGTCGGTCGACCGACCCGGTCGACCGACTTCAGGGTTAGTCGACTTATAAGCTAGTATAAGTCGACTAGCTGAAGCCTGAAACAATTTTTCTGGGATCAAAAAGTTTGTCTTTTTGGCTCAAATAAAATCCCATAAAATACATAAAAATCTACAAAAATAGTTTAACCAATATACTTTGATATACAAACATGCTTGCACAAAATCAAGGCATGTTATAAAAGATTGAACTATTTTTGTAAGTTGGAAATATTTGGCTCATGATAAAAAAAACTGTTTTTCCAAAACATGTTTTCTAATTTTGTTTTTCCAAAACATCTTCAAATACAAAAACAAGATATTATAATTCATTTTAAGGCATAGTGTGTATGGATATGATCCACTACACAATCAAGATGAAATATCTATGTTTTTGTCATAAAGCTCTAAACTTGATTTTGGTTAAAGATATGTATATGATAAATACCAAAAGCCAAACTTGTATGTTTTCAAAATGAAAAATCTTTTGTAAACCAAAAAATCTTTTATGAATACAATTAAATCAAGAGTGTGTGTGTGATATGAACTTGAGCAATCCACCAACTATCTATCCTTTACATTTTTAACTAAACAAAAACAAAATCTTATACCTAGACACAAGTCTTCATCTTCTTGAAGTCTTCACTTGAAGGCTTCTCATCTTCTTGACTTGGTCCACACACGATCTAACAAGCTCAACTCTTGATTTGGTCTTGATGCATAGGCTCGTGAATCAACTGGTGCTAGCTTCAAAACTTTACTTTAGATTCTTTATTGAAGCTCCACACCTACTAAGATCTTGATCATAAATCTGTCACTAATTAAACACAAGATCATTAGTAAACATAACTTCATGAGTTGATTATCATCAAAACTAGGGTGACAATTAAATCAAGAGTGTGTGTGTGATATGAACTTGAGCAATCCACCAACTATCTATCCTTTACATTTTTAACTAAACAAAAATAAAATCTTATACCTAGACACAAGTCATCATCTTCTTGAAGTCTCACTTGAAGGCTTCTCATCTTTTGACTTGGTCCACACACGATCCAACAAGCTCAACTCTTGATGTGGTCTTGATGCATAGGCTCGTGAATCAACTGTTGCTAGCTCCAAAACTTGACTTTAGATCCTTTATTGAAGCTCCACACCTACTAAGATCTTGATCATAAATCTGTCACTAATTAAACACAAGATCATTAGTAAACATAACTTCATGAGTTGATCATCATCAAAACTAGGGTGATAGGCATTTGGGCCAACAATCTCCCCCTTTTTGATGATGACAAAACTCATGGAGTTATATATGCATGGATTAAAGTAAAGCTTCAAAGAAGCTCCCTCTTAACTCATGCATAACACAAAATAATAATTATATGCAATGAAGCTCATAAACATGTATGCAAATGATGGAGATGAAACAAAATAAATCTTTTTTTTTCTCCTATTTGCAAAATAAAACTTATATGCATAAATAACACGGAAGACAACTACTTCTCCCCCTTAAGCAATGAAAACATGCATATAAACTCAAATACTTCTCCCCCTTAAGCAATGAAAACATGCATATAAACTCAAATACTTCTCCCCCTTTTTGTCACTCATCAACAAAGGGGTCAAAGTAAAATCAAATCAAACAAATTTTTCTCCCCCTTTTTGTCAAAAATAAAAAGATCAAGAAGGGGTAATACAAATCAACAAAAATGTTTTTTTTAAATTAATTTTTCTTAGAAAAAATTTTGAAAGGTATCAGAGCTCTTGTAAAATAATCAAATTTTAAGATACCTAATTGAAAATAATCATTATTATAAAACATCTTGAAACCAATTGAAATTTAACAAATATGAAGCATTTTGATATCAATGGTAAACATAATGATCAAAATTTTTTATTTTTCATCATAAACTTTGTGCTTTTAAAATGTGAGCCAATTGAAAGTTAAGCACATGAAAATCATATATATGTATGAAATGAGTATAACCAATTTACATTGATGCATACATATATAAGAAACAAAATATGAGTATATACAAAATAAGTTCATATTGATACCAATTGAAACGATTCAATGATACCAATTGACATAACAATAAGATCAAGTGTATATCTCATAACCTACCACTCTTGATATGCACAAGGTAAAAGATTTTCAATGAAGCATACAAGGCATAATCGCCCATCCATCCTCCCATTGATGGTAGGGGTTTTCAAAAATAGATTTGAAAATAAGCTTAGTTTGAAAAACTCTACCAAATGAAGAATAATTAACTAGTTAAAGATAAATTTTTTTTGAAAAACTAGTTAAAGATCCTTCAAAAACATGAAATCAAAAAAAAAAATTTATTAAAAAAATTATATTTCAAGATATATGTATGTTTTGACAACACAATAAGTATACATGCATATCTTTTAAACACAAATGAGTCCATATAAATAGATTTGCATTAAAGGCAAATGACTCAAGAGGTATACATGTATATCTTAAAGTTTGACAAAATACACATATACATGAAATGAAAACACATGATCATGAATCAAATCCAAAAAGAGAATACAAGTTTAAAAATGTATGTATCATCAAAACCAAGCAATACAAGCACATTTCATGGGTTCAAATAAGCGTTCAAGCACAAATATAAATAGATTTATTTGTGGCCCACGACATGTACAAGTATAAATCCTAGTGTTGACAAAAACTAACATATAAACTAATATTCAAATCATGAAGCATCAAATTTTGAGAAAAATAGAATCATGTGTCAATCTCAAAAATTATTTGAAGAATAAATAACTAGTATAAATTGTTTTTGAAAAACTAGTTAAAGATCCTTCAAATATATCAAATCTTATGTTTTTCATAAACATAACTAGATACACAAACATTTAAGCACTCATGGTCTATAAGGCTCAAAAAAATGATTTTAACAAAAATGTGAGTGTTAAACGATCATGTAACTAGTATTTTATGAAAATAGTCAAAGAAGCTCAAAGAGATCAAAAGTCACATTTTTAAAAACACGAAAAATCAAAACACTAATCTTCATGGTATATGTATGATTAATCCAATCCTAACAATACACATACATATCCCAAATCTAAAAGAGTCTATTAATGATGTTTGCATTAAGGCAAGAGACTCACGGGTATACATGTATATTTATTAGATTTGAATTTAAAAATACATATACATGAAGTAAAGCATAAAGTAGGTAAAACATGTATAAAAGAGAATCATCAAAACTAGTCTATACATATGCATATAGTGGGTACAAATGAGCATGAAGTGCAAATATATATAAAATAAATGTAGCTCACTATTTGTACATGTATAATACAAGTTTTTAAAGACTACATCTAAGCATGTTATTAACACATGAAGCACATAAAAACACAAAACATGAACATGCTATGAATATGATATATGTAAAAGGCATGTACATAAAAAGTAGGAGTTTAGAAATTGTTACCAACTCCAAAGCTCCTAACATGGTGGTTGTCCCACCAAAACCTCCTTGATAGCGATGCTCCAAATGTGTGTCCATCAAGTCCATTTGCATCCACTACCAAGGTACCAATTCTCTCACGTTTTGTGAGAGCCCTCACCTACATCACAAGCAAATGGTGGGGGTTTTGGTACGCATATTTTCTTGTAGGGTCCATGGGGGTTAGCTTTGTTGTAAGGAACCCAAAATCTTTTATTCTTAGCAAAATTAAAATGATCTAAACTATCATAACAATATTTTGCTAAATGGCCTTTTGCGGCCACAATGTGTACATACGTACACCTTAGTATGCTTATGTGTAGGAGTGTGATCATGTTGTGCAACATAAGTAAATGTATGGTTATGATGTGCATGAATGTGTGGAGTTTGTTTCTTTGAAAACATTGACTCCAACCTAGAATGATTAAAAGCACAAGAGTTCAAGGTTGAACTCAAACCATCCATTTTATTTTTCAAAACTTTTATCTCATTAGTGGTGGCATGTAAAGCATGATGAGATAAAGAATCATTTTTCTTTTTCTTTTGTGAAACAAAATCCTTTTCTTTTTCACAAATTTTTCTTTTCAAAGATTTATTTCTTGAAAAACAACTTCTTTTTGTTTTTTCACCAAATTAATTTTATTTTTCAAAGTATTGTTTCCTTCACACAAATCATTCAATTTTGAAAATAAGGAAACATTCTCATTTTTCAAATCTTTATTTTCTTTTTCTAAGCATGCAATCCTAGATTTGAAAGAATCATTTTCTTTAAGCAAGCAATCAAAATCCTTTTTCAAATTTTTGTTATCTTTTTCTAAACATGCAATGCTAGATTTAAATGAATCTTGTTCTATATGCATGCAAGCAATGTTCTTTTTCAAATTTTTATTTTCTTTCTTGAGCATGTCATATTTTTCAAGAATTGTTTGACAAAATGAAGTGAGCTCATCATATGACATGTCCTCATCATCAGATTCGGAGTTTACCTCAAGGGGGTTATCCCCTTGGACCATATAGCACACGTTGGAGGTGTCGCTTCCAACGTCCGAATCGCTCCCCGCATAGTATTGTTCATTTTCGCCGAGGGAGATGAGGGTATTCCACACTACAAAAGCCGAATCAAAGTTAGTAGAAACTCTAGATAAATAAACATCATCTAGGGTAGACTTTAAAGCATGAAGGGCTTTTGTATTCTTACCATCTAAACAATATGCATTATTAGTAGTGGCAAGATAAACATGATAACCTAGAGCTTTGAGGTACAAGGACATCTTCACCTTCCATATATGGATGTTAACAATGTCAAACATGGGTGGTGACATGAAGTCCATGGTGTGTGTACAAAAATATTATGATTAACCTAAAATGAGGATCTTTTACTCTAGGTTGTTAGACCAAATCAGAGTACCAAGCTCTGATACCAATTGAAGGTTTCACCTAGAGGGGGGGTGAATAGGTCAAGGCTAATCTAATGGTCACTTAATGCCCAATGATGCAAATAATGCGGAAGCTAAAAGCAATTATGACCTAATTAAACTTTTACGCTAAACACTATGTATAACACAAGAGTTTGCCGAATTCCCCGTGAAGGGCTCTGGACAAACTCCTCTAGATTCCCCTTGAATGGGTTGAGGTGCCGCGTTGGCTCTCTTGGTTGAATACAAGTGTTAGCAACAATCCCACGCAAGTATATCAATTAAGCACACAATATATATCTAGCATATAAAGATGAACAAAAACACATGCAAGATACAAAAGAGACAAAGAGAGAGAGAGAGTGAGCAATCGCAAACACAAGGGTATGTTTCGAGGTTCGAGCACACTTGCTCTACATCCCCGCCTTCGACACACGAAGGATTTTCACTATGCAAGATCCCAATGGATCTCTCCTCGGTGCCGCAACACCTACAAGCCCTCGGACTCCCTAGTCCCGTACACACCGCAAGCCCACCGGCTCGCCGAGGCCGCACCTCAAACACGAGTTCGCACCTGAACCTGAAAACACAAAGTCCTCACTAGGACCCAAACAATCACGAGCACACTTGCCCGTCTCCTCAAAGAACAAAGAAAAGATCTTTGGTGATCACAACACTTTGATCACCTAAAGCACTCTCACTACAACACACCTATAGGATGAATAATCAATGGATGCTCAAGTGTGGTGTGAGAAAAACAAGGAAGTGAAAGTGGAGGAAAACTCAAAGACTTTCTTTCAAACACTCTTGATAAAACTTCACTTTGATTGGAAGAATTAGCTTTCAAATATGTGGAGAAAACTCTTTTAAAAGACTGGGAAAAACTAGCTCAAGGCTCTCCTAAAATCTTGTGGTAAAACAATGACAAGACCCCCAATTTATAGGCTGCCAGAAAACTAGCCGTTGGGATCTGTCAGTACTGCCGGTCGACCGGCCCGGTCGACCGCCAACGGTCGGATTTCTGACCGTTGGAGCCAGGTCGACCGGTGCGGTCGACCGAACTTTCCAGAGAGCACTGCTCTCCGTAGCGGTCGACCGGCACGGTCGACGACCGTCCACCAGTACACACAGGCGTGCACCTTTGTGCACGTCGGTCGACCGACCCGGTCGACCGACTTCAGGGTTAGTCGACTTATAAGCTAGTATAAGTCGACTAGCTGAAGCCTGAAACAATTTTTCTGGGATCAAAAAGTTTGTCTTTTTGGCTCAAATAAAATCCCATAAAATACATAAAAATCTACAAAAATAGTTTAACCAATATACTTTGATATACAAACATGCTTGCACAAAATCAAGGCATGTTATAAAAGATTGGACTATTTTGTAAGTTGGAAATATTTGGCTCATGATAAAAAAACTGTTTTTCCAAAACATGTTTTCTAACTTTGTTTTTCCAAAACATCTTCAAATACGAAAACAAGATATTATAATTCATTTTAAGGCATAGTGTGTATGGATATGATCCACTACACAATCAAGATGAAATATCTATGTTTTTGTCATAAAGCTCTAAACTTGGTTTTGGTAAAGATATGTATATGATAAATACCAAAAGCCAAACTTGTATATTTCCAAAATGAAAAATCTTTTGTAAACTAAAAAATCTTTTATGAAAACAATTAAATCAAGAGTGTGTGTGTGATATGAACTTGAGCAATCCACCAACTATCTATCCTTTACATTTTTAACTAAACAAAAACAAAATCTTATACCTAGACACAAGTCATCATCTTCTTGAAGTCTTCACTTGAAGGCTTCTCATCTTCTTGACTTGGTCCACACACGATCCAACAAGCTCAACTCTTGATGTGGTCTTGATGCATAGGCTCGTGAATCAACTGGTGCTAGCTCCAAAACTTGACTTTAGATCCTTATTGAAACTCCACACCTACTAAGATCTTGATCATAAATCTGTCACTAATTAAACACAAGATCATTAGTAAACATAACTTCATGATTTGATCATCATCAAAACTAGGGTGATAGGCCTTTGGGCCAACACTTAAGGATTTGATTTATAAATGGTAGGAGTAATCTTATCAAATAAATATGACTATAGTGGATAGGGAGACCAAAGTTATATGATCGATTATGAACTCTAGAAAGTCAGTTTGATCCCCAGACTTATGGTGATACTCTTGGCAGATGAATATGTCGGGTCATGACTTGTGGTTGACTTGGTATCGGGTTATATCATTTTGGAACGACTGCGGATCTGGGACAATCCTAACTCACGCAGATATATCTTCGATTCATATGTTGATGCCAGGCTGAATTTCGAGGACGAAATTCTTTTTATAAGGTGGGTAGGATTGTAACCCTCGTTTCCCAATATACGTATGTCAATACTGCTATTTGATGCTGATTTAATCATCCTGATCGTTGGATTAAGGTTATTTCAGCTCAAGATATTATTTCCCATTATTTATAATTTTTCTAATATTAGAGAATTTTTTTGGGAATTATTGGAGAAGAATCTCAATTGGGGTCGATCCGTGTCACAGACTGACTCTGAAATTTTAATTAACAATTGGGGATGAATTTTGAAAATCTGACTTCACAACAATGTTCAGGATGACATCTTTTATTTTTGAGATTTTTTGAGAATTTTTCTGAATTAAAAGAGTTTAATCCAATAAAATTATGCTAAAATATTTATTCAAAAGAAAAGAAAGACATTTAAATAAAAAATGAATTTGTAACACAAAATACTTGTATTGTTGTTCGAACCCGTGACCCACCTTAAATAAACTGAATGGACTAACCATTATGACTTCACGGGTTTTGTTTGCAATAGTAACCATATGATTTTAATCTTTTTACTTTTTATTCTTTTGAAATTTAATAAAACAAAAGCACCCTGATATTGTTTGTTCTCAGATTCGAACCCATGCTCCCTCACCGCTCGTCCTTGCACCTACACGACTTGGCTAATTTGGTTTGTACTTTGGAGAACATATATTTTATTTCAACATTATTTAGTTCATCTTCTCATTCACCTATACAACCATGTTCTCCAACTACTGCTGCTTTTTTCCCCCACGTCTTCACCTTTCCCCTACGTTGCACCCATTTCTCCCCACGGCTCCACTGCTCCCCTCTCCTCTCACTCACGTCCACCCACTCTCTCACTCACGTTCTCCCTCTCTCCCCATCTCTCTCTCTCTCGAACTCTTACTCTCTCTCTTTCTCACGTCTCTCTCTTGTTAGAAATTAAAACTATCATGCGGATTAAATTACCATGGATCTAGAATCAAAGTATCTCAAGGATTGAATACACATAATTCAATAATACACATAAATCCATACCTGAAGCCATTGAATGATTGAGGAAGGTAGATGGATGAAGATCTTGATCCTTCTCTTTAATCCTTGCAATACCTTAATGCAAACCCTTCTTCTCTTTGTCTCCTTTTCCTTGCACAAACCCTAACAATAATGATGGTTCTTCTCAAAATGAAAGAGAGTAGGCTTTTTCTTTTCAGGAGGAGAGATGAGGGTCAACAATTGCAAATTAATCTCTTGTGATAAAACCACCCATCATGGTCCCTTAATACCACAAAGATTATTTAATAACTTTATACAATTGTAACTTTAATTTTAGGCACACATAATATCAGTTAACTTTAATTAGGAATCCAATTAATTAACCAAGGGTAGTGGGCCACCTTAATGTGAGATTAACATTCTCCCACTTGGACCACTAGCCGATTAGGTTAAAACTTTAGAAAACAAATAAAAGAAAAGACTCATTTTAAAAAAAAACATTTTGACTCCATTGGATTCCATACTGAAAAACTTTGACACGTGATCACGAATTTTAAAAACAAAACTGATAAGCCAAATAATGAAATACTGTAATACTGCAATTAGCTTGGACTATCAATGTGAGTCATAGCGGTTATACAACATCTATGTCATACTCCCTTCTACGTACCACAACATTGATAACCCTTACTAATTGAGTCCATAACCAAAATGACCCCTGTAAATTTCTTGTTAAGACATTTCCTGTTTAACAAACATCCATACATAATATGTGCACACATAATTGGATAACAGGAAACACAGAAATAAACTTTTATTGCGCAATATTGTCAATTACACAAGTACCAAAACATACATTTACAGATTGCTCAAAAGACCCATTCTAATAACATGTTCTTTGAATGTCTTTGGAGGCAATCCTTTGGTCATTGGATCAGCAACTATTAAAGTGGTACTTATACTTTCAATTGACACCTTCTGTTTCTGAACTCTTTCTCTAACCACCAAGTATTTAAGTTTCATGTGTATGGAACCATTAGAGTACTTTCCATTCTTAGAGAAGAAAGCGGCTGCTGTATTATCACAAAATATCTTCAGCGGCCTGGCAATAGAATCAACTACACCAAGTGCTGAGATAAAATTCCTTAACCATAATGCATGATTCGTGGCCTCAAAACATGCTATGAACTCAGCCTCCATCGTGGATGAAGCAGTGATAGACTGCTTTACACTCTTCCATGAGATTGCCCCACCTGCTAGCAAGAAAATAAAGCCTGAGGTAGACTTCCTGCTATCTGGGTAACCAGCAAAATCTGAGTCCGAATAGCCGATCACTTCCAACTGATCTGATCTCCTATATGTGAGCATATGGTCCTTCGTCCTTGAAGATACCGCATTACCTTCTTAGCTAATTTCCAGTGCTCCATTCCTGGATTGCTCTGGTATCTTCCAAACATCCCAACAGCAAAACTGATATCTGGCCTGGTACAAGTGTGTGCATACATCAAGCTCCCAACAGCTGATGCATATGAAACTTTCTGCATTTGACCCTTTTCTAAGTCATTTCTAGGACACTGGCTCCCACTTAATTTGTCACCCTTCTGAATGGGTGCACAAATGACTGAACATAATTCCATATGAAATCTTTCCAAGACTCGATTGATATAACCTTTCTGAGACAGTCCTAGCAATCCTCGAGATCTATCCCTGAAGATCTCTATGCCAATGACATAAGCTGCCTCACCCATATCACTCATCTGAAAGTTCTTGGTAAGATAGCTTTTAGTTTCATACAGCAGACCAATATCACTACTGGCTAACAAGATATCATCCACATACAGAACCAAAAATATAAACTTGCTCCCACTGATCTTTAGATATATACACTGATCAACAGTATTTTCTGTAAATCCAAAGAGGTAATGGTATCATTAAACTTTATATACCATTGCCGGAAGCTTGTTTAAGTCCGTATATGGATTTCTTTAATTTGCAAGCCAAGTGTTCTTTTTCTTTCTTTGCGAACCCTTCAGGTTGCTCCATGTAAATTTCCTCATCCAAATCTCCATTTAGAAAAGCTGTTTCACATCCATTTGATGTAACTCCAAATCATAATGAGCTACAAGGGCCATAATGATTCTAAGAGAGTCCTTCTTTGATACTGGAGAGAAGGTTTCTCTATAATCAA